>UPTC01000303.1:0-46106 GCA_900537255.1 Acanthocheilonema viteae | reverse complement strand
TAATTGATATGCTTGTAGCATAAGTATAACAAAGCATATAATAATTCCAAATAACCACAATCGTGCAGTATATGCATTTCTTGCGATAAATATTCGTCGCACTCCATGTGCTGTGGTATTTTCTGAGAAATTGCGAATTTTTTTAATGACCACATGATTACTTTCATCAATATTACGATTGGCTTGATAATAATAAGGGATTGAATGCTTATCATAGTATGATTGATAACATAACTGATCAAATGGTTTTCGATATTTCAGTGGTGGTTTTGATGAATGAATATATTTCATATAATTTCGCGAATAACAACCATTTCCTGATTCAGATGGTTCCATGTATTCACTGGAAAATTATTGCTATTTATGCAAAATAAGCTATAATTTGCTAATTGAAAAAAGTAAGCAAAGAATAAGTTTTTACGAATTCCTTTTTTTAATCTAACTCAAACGTTATCTTACAAACACATCGTTGTAAGGGTAGGAAGAAAAAAAGGGACTGAAATAGATTTCACTTCATTTACCAAAAAGCTTCGTCGACAAATGCGATGTATTGAAATGGTAGCTGTAATGGATTGAAATATGAAATGAGACTTAATCCTTAAATTCTATTAAAAGACAATCGATAATGTTAATAGCAAAACAAATGAGTGAGAAATGTTTTTAAAAAAGAATTAACTTCGACATGAAAAAAATCAAAAAGGAGGAGAAAAAGAGGAGAGAAAAAAAATGAATGATATTTATGGTAATTTGCTAGTTTAAATTTTATTACAGATATAAAGAAAATGAAGAAATTATGCAATCATTTGAATCTTTCATCATTTTTCACATCAGATATTTTTTTATGAATGAAATAATTTAATGTAAATGGAATCAAAAAGAATTGTAATATTAGGTTATGTGTTACAGTGTACATATACAATTTTTTCATCAAAGTTAATTGTATTAAGTTTTATGAAAATATAATTTTGCATCTTTGATAATTTGAAGTACAACAGGGAAATGAACTTTTATATGTTTGTTTCAAAATGAGCTTCAAATATCGCGCATAAGTTATTAAAATTGTGATTATTGTCATTACAAAATATAATTTAAATTTATTTTTATTAGAGATCCAAATTTTTCTACGAATATTTGGTTTAGCTTTGAAAGTCATATCCAAAATAAAGAAGCAAAAGATTTGACGAATGCTTTGAGTTAATTAAGATTTTGGAGCAGTACAACTGATAAAATTGCTGGCAATTACAGCAACAAATAGTTCACAATAAAAGCCCCAGATTTTTTAAATAGAAAAATATTTTATAAAAATAAAAAATAAAATAATTTCCGTTTATTTTCTTGGAATATGTGAATGGTACATCCTCATATCATTTATCAAACCAATAAATATATTTTTAACTCACTTATTAAATCAACAAGTAATCAAATTGATAAAAAATATTTACAGTCATTCAAAGTTCCAATATAGTAAACAAATTTGCTTGTATCGAATTATTCTCAATTTCAAATACTGCTAATTTCAGCTGTTTCATAGTATCGGATCAAAGAATACTTCATTATGGAAGAATGCCAAAAACTGTTTATATAAAAAGAAAATTCATACATCACATGGAAAAGAAAATTTTTATTTTTGTTAAATAAAAAAAGAAAAATTCATTTTGCGTGAAATTTTGACAAAAATTTCGTGCAAAATTAAAACATATGGTCAAAAGCTGTGATAAAAAATTAAAAGAAAAAAAAAACGAAATTACAATGAAATATTTACTAACCATTGTTGATATGAAAGATTATCATTATTGTTATCATCATCAGATGGATCAGTTGTTGGGTAAATTTGTGATGAAGATCTTGAATGAGATTGAGGTTGTGCGGTAGATCGTGATGATGCTGTCATAAAGACAGCATTCGATTGCTGACGTTGTAATCGTGACATCATATAATGATGATGATGATTATGATGACGATGATGATGATGATGATGATGATTCCTCTTTAGATGAGATGAATTTATTGCTGATATTATTTCTTCTGATAACATTTATTTAACATTATCGTTATTTATCAATAAAATAAAATAAATTATTAAGATTATATTATTTGTTGTTATTATTTTTCTTACTGACAAAATGATTATTATCATTATTGTTTGATATCATACAATGATCGATATTATTATACGATAGTATATATATATTGCGTGAGATTACGGTAATGTTATACGTTTACGAACAAACATATTGTTGTATACGAATAATTTTTACTTAAGAATAATTTTTTAGAAAGAAGCTGAAAATAAAAAAGAAAGATATATTATAAAAATAAAAAAAATGCGCAGCTTAACATGGTAAAATCATGTGACAATTAACGTAAAGTAAAATCATTAATGAGGTAAATAATTAAGCTATAATATTTTGATATAATGTTTTGACAAATCAATAGGTATATCATAATCTTATGCTAATACAACATTGGTACTATAATTTTATGAATAAAAATTGTCAATTTCATGTATTAATTTAGCATACGAAATTTTATCTGTTATTCATACATTTTTGTTCTAAAATAGATGAAACTTATAATGGCAATAAATCCTTGCTTATTTAGCTAAAACAATTTAAGCTAAGCTATGCATATTATTTGAAAATAACAAATGTTAAAAATTCTTGAAAATTAATAATCATTTTAAACAACCTTGAAAATGCTCATTCATTTCCATTTATTTTAAAGAAAAGACAAATTGTTTAATCAAGAATGAGGAAAAAAATAAAATGATCAATACATTCATTAAGAAAATTATTCAAATAATAAAAATAACCAACAGTTTTGCATTATCTAATTTCAAACTCAAGTTAAAATCAAAAATTTTTTCCCTAAAAAGTTTATTCAATCATTTCAAGAGAAAAAAAGAAAAAGTGAAATAAAATTATGAAATATCGATGAAATAAAAAGATAAAATAACAAAAATTAAATAAATTTAATGAATACGGAATCACAATGGAAACAATGAATTTATGGTTTTTGCAAATGTATTATAAACGAAAGTTTAGATAGCAAATGTTTGCGTGCATAAATGATTGTTTATTTATGATCATTAGTTTTCTTTTTTTTTTCATTCAATTTTTTGATAAAATGGATGTCATTTACTGTTATTACAAATAAATGGAACGATTGTTGATGTCAAAAAAAAATTTCCACTTTGTTTCACATTAATTTTAAATATACTTTAGCAAATTACTTTTTTTCCCTTCCTAATCCCACAACAAATATAAAAGTTTTATTTATTATACATGTAAAAAATTATCCCCAATTAAGTAGAAGAGTGAATTATTAGAAAAGAGAAAAGACAATGAGAAATTTTTTATTAACATTTATGGAATGCAGAATAAACGATGTTTCACTTCTATGATGACCATTTTACTGAACTTCGATCATCTATGATATCATGATACGATAAATTTTATCAGTTATACATTTAATGAATTTGCATTATTGCGAGCGAGAAAATGAAAGTTGAAAATAATGTTGCAAGTATTAGCATGCTTTAGCTTTATTATAAATTAGCAATAATTGTTTAGAATTTTACTGTAACATGAAAATGTCTTTCTAGTAATTCATAGCTGTCAGCAGAAAACCGGATCCGGTAAATTAATTGGAACAATCAAAAGGTTGAAAAAATGCCCAAAGTACATCACTTTCTGATGTCATTCTAAAAACAAAAAATAGTTCAAACGTGCATATAAAATAATAATATCTTTAAAAAAGCACATCACAATAAAGCTTTACAAAAACTTCAATCATTAAATGATACCAAATATTCAAAAAAAATGGATCTACAAATTAGCAATAGAAGTCTGAAAAAATAAAAATATTTAAATTAGATTCGAAATAGGAACTAAAATATATCAAATTATAAATGACTTATGAACCACACCATATTATTTTAAGCAGGAAACGACATTCAAATATTATTATTTCTTATCGAACATTTCCTTTTTTCTTTTGCATACTTAATTTCAAGCATATTTTTTTCCAACCATCCTTTTTAGTATTAATAATTTCATTGGTATTACAATTTTATTGAATCATTCTCGTTTTTCTTCTTCCTCTAAATTTAAATTAACTGATGCATTTTTTTTTCCATTTTTAGGTATTAAACGAAAAATCACTCATGCATTCGAAGAGTAGTTTTCGTTTACTTCGTAGATGTCAAGCAATTATTTTATTATGTTAGAGTTCATCATTTGGATTTTTTTATTCTTTTTGAGATTTTTTAAAAATCAATTTTGATTGCAATTATCATCAGAGCTATTCAATGATTGATGATTTTTTTTCTTGATGTAACTGTTTTTCTTTTGAATTTACAAAATCACTTTCATTCTAAGGATGTGCAAATATTTCTACCCTTCATAGGAAGACTTGGTCAATTAAGTAATTTGTTAATGAAAAAATACTGAAAGTGAAAATATTTTTTGAGCAAAGAGTGAAAACATTTTCAAATAAATGATTCGATTTCTTGAAAAAAAACTTAATATTATAATGATAGTAATAGCTGATGACAAGCTTGTTATCAATTCAAAAAAAATGGGAAAGTTATTAAAATTTATTGTCCAGATAAACATCCAAGCATTTTTGCATTCATAGAAAAGTTTTATCAGTTGAGTAAATTTACATGAATAAATAATGAGAGCAAAAATATTTTTAAATATATGATTCAACAAAAATAGAATAGTTCTGCAAGAAGGAGGAATTTTTTCTGTCTTCTCAAATTTTATTCATTTTTTAAAATTTGGATTATTTTTCCCTGCACTTATGTTGGGATTGTTTTGAAGTGATGCATTTATTAGGTTATTTTGATTTTGATTCATTTTTCAATTTCATATTCATTCAATTTCAAGCCTTGTTTGAATGTAATTAACAGATTATTGCATTTTGAGTTCAAATTTAAACCTATTTAATTTTAATATTTGTTGAGTGCATTTAATTACACCTATCAACTTTCTCATATCTTTTAGCAGTATATTAGCAATCATGCTTTTTTCTTTTCAGCATAATTATTTCAACGAAAGATAACCACAAACAAACTTTAGATGAGAAACATCAACTGCTAAGAAACAATTATCAAATGAATGAATCCTCCTTGAGCATGACAGATCATTTGAAAATGTACGAAGGTTAGAAAAAAAAAGATCATTTCTGGCGTGTAAAAAATGATAAAAATTGAAAAACTATCGATAAATAACTCTTTTATGACGATTATTCATGTGGGTTGAAAAATTACTTCTGTGTGGAAATTCATGATGACTCAAATATCAATTGATAAATTTGAATTTTAAAAGCATAACACGTTATAAAAAATGTACTTCTAGAAAAATGATGAAATTTTTAACGCAAGTAAGATTTTAATTTAAAATTCAATTATTGTTTTACTTTTGCTTTCCTATCTTCTGGAAAAAAAAAATCAGTCACTGCTATAAAATATTTATTATTTTGAAAGATAATAAAAAAAATAATCATTCATTTCGATAAAAAATGATAATGAATAATTTTGTTTTATTTAAAATTTTCTTAAAAATTCAAAAAATTTCATTTATATTAACACATTAAAATATCTCTAATCCTTTTCTCTGCTACTCTTCCTTTCTCTCTTTTCATTTGTTATATTCTAAAATTCGCTCAAAGTAACTGTATTTTAAAAATGAGGATAATACAGCAAAAATTTTTATTATTGAATCACTAAATTGGTATATAATTGGAAAGAAGTTCAATTAAGATATTGAAAAAGCTGGATTTGCTGATTTTGCAAATTTAATTTTTCAAAAAATTTTGTATTTTTTATTATTTATTAACATTATGAGTAAACCAATCAGGAAAAGTCACTCTACAATTAAGAATATTTTAATAAATGGGAAATGATAAGATTAATGATAAGATAGTGTAACTTTAGCAATTACTATTAATAGTCGAAAAATCCACTGAAATTATGCATGGAATATACGATAATTCTAGCAGAGAAGTATGGAACAAAATTTACAGTGAGAATTTACAAAAGAAATAAGAAGTATGTATATGATAAATCAGCTTCAAACTTATTGAAATAACTATTATCATCAAATTAATTCGAACAACTTCTTTCATTTACTACGTACAAATGATATAAATACTCTATGAGTAAAAAAATTATAAAATTTCATTAATTGAACGGAAGATATATTATTCGGTATAAGCTAAATTACGAATGATATTGTAAGAGAAAAAAGCGATATAATAAATACAATTAGTGTGGAGGAAGTTTTATCATTTCCCAACAATAAATGATTTTGCAATTTTGTCTTTTCACTCTGCAACCAATCAGCATCAAACTGAATTAATTAAATTTAAATTTCACGAATAAGAGACAAATATATGTTTGGAAAAAAACAAAACAATAACTCAGCATTCTTTAGGTTGGCTATGGCAATAATAATTAAGTAATTTATATAGATTGTAAAGAAATTGAAGCAAATTCTAGATTTTTTTTAATGATTCTGTCCTTTTTTATGAAATCTTTCTTTTTCAAAAATAAAACATATTTTATTAAAAATACAATTTTATAATGATTAATAGAAAATTTTTAATTTCAAATGTAATAAAATGATGTTGAGAGTGGAAAACGAATCGAAATGAAACGGACTAAAGCTATTTGCACAAGTAAAACGATTACAGATTTAAAATTGCAAGCTAATTGTCCGAAGTTGAAGCATCCATTGAACTTTGAAGTAAAATGTACTGAAACAAAATATCAACTGAAATTAAAATTAAATGCATCGAATGAAGGATCAACAAAACTGAAATTAAATGCATCGAAAGAAAGTGAATTAAGCTAAAGAAACTTACAAAAAAAAGGTGAAATTAGGATTGTAATGCGAAATATTTGAAAATAAAAGGAAAAGCATCTGCTAACAATTCAGTGTAATCTTTCAAACCACTTTTATTATGTCTTAAATTTCATGAAGTTTTTTTGTAGGGACAGGCTGATCAATGATTAATTGATCAACAATATGCAATTAGTCAACTTTGAACTATTAGATCTCTTCGGCCTTCCTTACTTTGTTCACTTTGTTCTTATCAAAGAAACTTTGAATTCGTTAGTTTGTAAAATTTAAAACTGTAATAAAATTACAATTGAAACTCAGGTTCAATTTCATATTTTTTAGCATTTATTTTCGGCTAGATATAAAATTAATATATTATTAACATGTGTACAGAAATTAAAATTTGTTTACAGCATATTTACCAGCTCATACTGGTTGAATTTGATGACACTCTTCGATTTAGTGAATAACTCAGAAACTTTTGGATAAAATCTTCTAAAGCAGTCGTCAATTGAAGAATGTAACAGCTTGTAGACTCATAAGAAAAGAAAAACTTTTTTTTTAATGTACGCAAAATATAAAATTAAATAATATTGAAAAAATAATTTATTGGTTTTAATGAAAAGAGCTGAAGTAATAAACTGAGTTTTATATTTTTAGATAGATATGTTCAAAAAAAATCCCATATATCTTCCAAAAATGGTAATTTAAAAGTTTTTTAAATTTAGAAAATGGTAATTTAAAGAAAAATATACTGAACCAATTTTAGAAATTATCACTTATTTCAATTCGAATTGGTTTATTATTTTTAGATCTATTTTTTTATTTTGATATGAGATTTCAGTGCTAAAAAAAAATAAGTTGGCAACAATTTTTTTAGTTCAAATTTAATCAGAATGAATGATAAAAGCCCTGCAAACAATCATCATTTCAATATTTCAAAAGCAAAAGTTAAATTTAATTTTTCAACACATCGGATTTGAGTAAATTTCGGTTATCAAATGTTTTATCTTGTCACAATAAATTGTTTTCTTTCCTTCAAATTAAGATCATATTCAAACCTCGAAATAATCAAGTGCTGATTTATTAAATGTTATTAAATTTCAGGAACTTCAATATTTTGAAAAATTACCGAAGTATATTTTAATATACTCATTGAAGATATTCCAACTAAAGATGCTTGATATTCGCTTATCGTGTATTAATTAAGTATAAAATTTTCCTCCAAAGTTCTAACAATTAAAAATATTGGCTTATTTTTATAATTTCCTAATATATCAACCCACAAAAATAATGCAAATTAATTCCAAAAGGAAATTATTACTAATTATGAAATTTATATTTGGAAGTGATTAAACTAGTGCAAACGAAAATAAAACTTGCTTATATTTCAATTTTCCTGTTCTTACAAATCATTTATTAGATCAAGAAATGGCTTAAATGAATAAAACAGTCTATCTAGGCTAATGCTAATCAATATCATACAAGAAGGAAACAAAAGTGGTATCCCAATAATATCGCTCAATTTTGTGTTTTTCATTTCTTTTATTTCTTTACTTTGCGGCACCTTCCAAGTGAAATTTTGTTTATACGTAAAAGACGTATGTCGCCTCGTTTTTCTATTATCCGTGTAATCCGTCATAAATATTTGCATTACCTCCTTTTAATTGCTTCTATAATATATGTAATTTAACAATCGATGTTTGCTGTACTTCTAAAGTAACTTTTTTTATGTTGTGTGCTTTACTTATTGTCTTTGTTATTGCACTTTTTTCTGAAGGATAGTTAAAGTTATATTGGCACTTTAACATGTATTCTATAAGTGTCGTCCCTTTCTCTTGCAAGTCCTGAATTATTGAAGTTGTATTGAAAATATTCTACACCGATATTATCCTTTTGAAATAGATAAAAGTACCTCATTGATATCATCGACTAACAAATAAGCACTTTCAAAATGAACTCTAAATGAGAAATTACGAACAAGACATAGGTCAGAATCAAAAAAATAAAACAAAATTTAAAGAACCACATTAAAAAAAGCATTATATCATTTAATCATCTATAACAATATTCTACGGATATAAAAATGAAATACGTAAATTTTTATCCAATGAGAAAAACACGATGGAAAAAAAAAATTTTCTTTCATAGAATGAAAATTGTTATTAAAAAGAAATAAAAACAAATAATAGAAATGATTCAATTAAGGAGGATGGCATTGACATTCATCTAATCCAATAAACTTTCTATGCATTTTGCACTCATTTGACCAACGTATAAATGATTCATGATATAAGCAAATTCATCATGTAAGATAATCTTAAATGTAAGCTATGATAAGAATAATATCTGATAGCAAAACAATTTTTTTTTTTTTTAGAATATCTACGCTAAACAAATTAATTGCAATTTCGAAAAATACAAATATTTCTTACACCTTCTTGACACACAAAAAATTGACAAATTTAACAGCAAATACCTTATTTTATAGATTATACCTAATAACATTAATAATTTTGGTTATTCACGCAATAAGAGGATATGTTTTAGCTATTTAAAAAAAAAGTTAACATAACTATTTTTAATTAAATACAATTTAATGATCAATTAATTGCATTAGTTCACGTACATTCATTCTTACGCTTTTTTTAAACGCATTATTTTTATTATTTTTCCACCATTCCGCAGTGCAAACATTATTTGTCAATGGTTCGGCTAGATTTGATGCTGAGAGTAAACCGCCATGATCGGGAGTAGTATTGATATTGATGAATATTTTATCTTTTAGGACAATTTCAAATATATAATCTATTCCAATAATTTGTTCATATGTGAATGACAGATTTTAGTAATAAAGCTATCGGATATTTTTTGCATAAAAAAAAGTTTTAAACTTAAGAAAAAAAAACTGCTAATAAATTGAGCTACATTTCGGAATCACCAACAATAACATTGAAAATAACGCGAGTACTACTACTATCATCGATAAGCTAACAAAATATGGTATCAAAAGTGTTATTGCATTTCTTACATATATATTAAAAAATTACTTGCATTTGGTATTATAATTAAAGTTTTTATTAACAATTGACGAAAAAAAATGAATAAAATTGAAGATTGAAAGAAATTAAACGACAAATTTAATGTATGAATATTTCAAAATTTCAAGTGCAACAAAAAAATTTAATCAAATATTTAGCAATATGGCAAAATTTCTTTGATCTGAATCATTTCCGCGAATTTGCGTTGCTTCAAAATACACAAATAATTTAAGCAAAAAAGAAAAAAGAAAAAAGAGAAGACGAAAATAGCTTGTCGTACAATGTAAAACAAAACTTAAAGATATATGTTTGAAAAATTGATGTGCAACAATTTGTCAGCTTTATAATCATTTTTTTTTCTACACTTAACAGTATTTTGTCTTATTACAATTTCGAAGATAAATTAGTTTTTATCATATTGATGTATGATTTTAGGAATGTATTTGAATTTATTATTTTTAAAATTCAAAAAAAACGATTTAGAAAAATTTATTCGTTTTCTCTAATTCAACAAAAGTATTTAAAAATTTATGTTTGCTTAAAAAATTTTAAATTTTCTCTCCTTGTCATAAATACTTTAAGATAATTTGATTTACAATTCCTATGCAAGTCATTTGTACTTCATCCTTTTAAATTTCATTAGTTCTATTATTTCATTGAATTTTAAATTTAAAATCGATTTTGAACATCAATTGTATGCTCCATTACCGAATGCTTTTATTCAGAATTAATTCTCAAATGTTTGGAAATCGATGAATGAAATTGGAATAAGGAATTAATCGCGATTAATTTCTGTAATTAAGGAAGTATTATTTTCAATATGAAATGGTAAAATTATGACTTCGGAAAATGTAGATATATGTTGGAATCAATTGTTATCACGTGATCCACGTGAAAAGGTTAAGCAACAAATGACACATTTTTCATTGTCAATTTTTGCCAGTTATTTTTAATCTTTTATCTTATAATTTCCATTTTTTGTATTTTCAGTATTGCTAACAGAAATAACAAAAAGAAAGAATGCAACAAAATGTAAACGATAACTCTATTAAATGCTAATAAAAAACAAAAAAAAAAATTTGAACAAACAATTGCTGAAATAGCAGAACTGAGAAAGCATAGAAAATTATCAACACCATTTGTCATAATGTTCAAAAATTTTTTAATATCTTTTTTGTGCAAATTCATAAACAGTGCATTTCGGTTATTTGATCATTCAATAAAAAATAATAGCAATACATCAATGGTGATAATAGGAAGTGTATGAAGAAAAAATAAAAAATTATTTCAAGATTTATCAGATAAAAGATCTATAATACGTTAATTCTAATAAGTTAATCGAGGCAATGAATTGAAAAGATTAGATATAGAACTTAAGTAGAAAATGAAATTTTTGATTGCATACTTCTACAATATTGATTTTATGTATGAGAAATATTATTTCAAGAAAAAAAAGAAGTTCGTGTGCTACAAATTTCTTAGTGGTGTTGTATCTCTTGTGCCGGTAAATAAAAAATAAAAATGAATAAAGAATTTTGACAAAATTATTTGAACGCTCTAGTAAATAGCACGATGAATAGCTGCATTTCCTTCCAAATAATTTTTCTAACAGAATGAAAAAATGAAGCAAATAAAATTGCTTTTATTTAATCAAAAATATTTTTTGTGTAATAACGAAAAATGATTGGCTGCCAACAATTTTAATTGTATTTTGAAATTCTAGTAACATTTCGGGATTTCCTTTGAAAATAAAATAGTCAAAAATGTTTTTAAAAATCATATAATAAAAGAAAAAGTGTTGAGAAATAAAAATAAAAAACAGAAAAATTGCAATATTGCATAACAACAATACTCGAAATTCAAAGGGAATACCAAAAATTTCCTTTTTAAAATTTTATGACCATTTAAAAAGTTTTCAATATTATTTTTTTGAAATTAAAAAATCACTTTTAACTATCTCATATTTTGGCCTAGTCAAAGTTGTAGTGGAAGAGTTTGAAACAAATGAAATTCAAAGTTTTATCCAAAACGATTGCAATTTCTCAAATTATCAGCCTAAGAACGGACACTAAAGAAAAGATATGAAAAGAGTACAAACATAGAAATATGGCTTTGTTATTAATTTTCGTGAAATGTACAAAAAGTAAAAAAAAAGATGCCCTAACAAAGGGCATTTTTTTTATGTTTAAAATTCAAAATTGCTTCATAATCCTGTCTGCATTTGCAATTTGCTAAAATCTAATTATTTCTTAACAACTAATCCTTAAGCAATTTAAAATAATAATAGGACCCCTTAGTGAGAAAATTGATAAATATAAAAATATGAGCCCAGGCTAATAAATAAATCATCACTTGGATTATACGTCCTCTCAAACAGTAAATCTTCCGCTTCAGTAAATTCGTTTTATACATTAAACTTTAAACTATTTCCAAGGATTTTTTTTTTTTATTTCAGAATAACTATTTACTTCAGATTTCTGAAATTTTTCCTTTTTTAAATTCTCTAAGAAATGCCGCAGCTTCATTAAACTGTGTGATATTTTCTTTCAATAGTTGCAAAAATAAAAGAAAATAAAACATTAAAAATTAATATTTAAAAAGATGAAACAAAGTTATTACTGCTCACTTTAGTAAAACAAAGGGAAAAGATATGTTTCTCTTTCTCTTTTCTTCTCCCTCTCTCTCTCCCTCCCTGTCAGTCTTCCTCTTTTCATCTTCAAAAAATGAACAAATGACGCGGATCGCAAAAATAATTTTTTCAGATTTATGTGATTTTAGTATATTAACTGATTGGTTAAACAATTCAAATTCTTTTCATTTCAAACAGATGTCTGTCGAAAATGGTTTGCGGGCGATAATGAAAAGAAAGGGAAAGTGAAAAAAAAAGAAGATATGATTGAATAAATCATCAGGTAGTTTCCATCCTTATTCTAATGTTAAAGAAAGATAAATGATGGATGAGAAAGAACAAATTGAAATAAAAATTTTCTTTTTTAATGTAAATCATTTCTCAATATTTTGTTAAGCAAAAAATTCATTTTTAAAACTTAACAAATAAAAGTAATCGAATTGATAGTCATAAATTATTGTAATAATGCATTCTAAGATTTTCTTTAAAAAATTGAAAATTTTTAAAATTACGACAAAAAGCTTACCAGATAGGAATGAAGATTATGAAATTATCACTGAAAAAGCAAAAAAATTACCATTTTTTAAAATAATCAAGAAAAATTCAGTAACAATTAATTTACGCAGCGATACATTTATATCATAGTTTATCGTTGATTTTTTTTTTTTAAAATAAGATATATTATGGAAGAAAAAACTTGAACAAATAATTTAATAATTAGAAATTACAATTTGGATGGAAATATCTCACTTAAATGATTAAGAAAAATTCAAAAAATTTTTTTCTTCAAAATGGCAAAACAAATTATAGAATTGTTTGAACTTACGGGCTTCACATACATATACATGCGTGTATATATATATATTATCAGTGAGTTTGTGACAATTACTTGTCATCATTTTTTCTCTACGGTATACGGTACAGGAAAATTATGACAAGCGATTCCAAAGCTAAGTCAATAAAAGGCAAAAATTTCAGCATAAAAAAATAATTCGCAAACTTTTCCAGAAAAAAATTGCTGATGAAGCAAAATAATGCTTTCAAAATTGACAAGCATTTGTTACCAAAATATTCGAAATACATAAACTAAATCGCATTCTATAAACAAAATTTTTTACGATACTATAGTAATGCATATTGTGCAACAGCGATTAATATTCCAATTTTAAAAGAAATTGCGAATTTTAATTGGATCTAATTTTGTTGCATAAATAAAAAATTTTCTTTCATTCTTTTAAATGTAATTTCAGGTGTTCCTTCTGCTATTGTAATTTCTTTTGCTTATGAATTTGTTGAAATTTGAACAATTAAAGAGATTAGCTTGATGCTAATGGTTATTTTGGAATTGTAAATTAATGACATTACTAGATTATTTATATCATATTATGTATGCCTTTCGAAAATACAAAACTTTAAAAAGTCTCCGTTATAAAATTTACAGCTTCATTTTTGTAGTTGCTCAATATTTCATGACAGTATCTTACAGTATCTGATCAGTCTTATAATATCTTTTTATAAAGAAGATTTATTAACAGTTTATTTGGAAATAGTTCATGAGTTCATAGATTGAAAGAGAAACTTAAGTTTGTATTCATTAACTTATTTAACTATAAATTAGAAAGCTAAAAAGATTTTTTCCATTGCTATGAATCTTTATCAGCAGACATAACGCAGATTTTTTTTTTTTTAAATCTCCTAAATAATAAAATATTTAAGCTTACTGATTAATGATGAAAAATTTTTATAACAATAATTTTTTTTTTCATTTCACTTATTTTATTATCAAATGTTTATTTGCAATCAGTTATCGATTATATCAATAGGATTAAATTTAAAATTAAGTTCAATAATTCGAACGAAAAAGGAAATTTTTTGAATTATCAATTTTAATAAGTATTTAAGCTAAAAAATTTTTAATTTAACATTTTCAGTACAAAAGACATAACTTTTTGTTCATATAACTATTAACTAATCTTGAATGCGATATTTTCATAAGCGAAATGAGGACAACTTTTCCTCGATTTGGTTGGTGACAATTTAATAAGATGGGGACAAACTTTTCATAGCATATGTTATCGATAACATCTGGCATTGAATTTCACAGCGAGACCGGACTGAATGAATTGATGGGGGAAAGGATAGACTGAACTGGATTAGACTGTTTGCTGAGATGCTTGCGGAGAAATGATTACGAATTGAGAGAGGGTGAGATGTGTGAGTGGGGGAGTGATTGAATCGTTGAAGAGACGGTGAAGATTGCTCAGAAATGAGAAATAGCATTGTGGCAGGGATTGAGAGATTTTGCAAAAAATCACCGTGGTATTATTGTGGTAGTGATAGGGAGTGGAAAAGGTATCGTTAAGAGGTGGGGAAATAATATAGATAGAAAATAGCAAAGAATTGAAAGAACTGTTGAAGTATAAAGTTAAAAATTTGGCTGGCTGAGAGTGTATTTCAAATTTGTCGACGTTAAAATGTCATGCTTATTGTTCATTCTGGATGACATAAAGTCATTTTAAAATATTGAAATGTAACGAGTTTTCTAAAAATAATTTTGAGGAAAAAGAAAAAAAAAGTTTAGAAAAACTTTCAAAAATTAATTGAGAGAGTGGAATGTATAAAATGAAACTGTTGATATAAATTTAGTAAATGCTATCTGAATTTTGTTTTTTGAAGCAAAATCAATAGGTTTATTTGCTTTGTGTTCTTAGTTGTATGCAGCAATATTTTCCTTTTATTTTTCTATTAATTTTAGATCAAAAGGTAAGAAATGCATTTCGTAAAAAAAGTAGCAACAACAGAAGAGCAGCAAAAGAAGAAGGAGAAGGAAAAAGCTGAAAAGTTGAGAATTTATTGCAAAGTGAGGGATCAAATTGTTGAAAAATGGATGAGAGGTAATACCTTTTTATATATTTGATTAAATAATTTATATTATATTCCGGTCTGCTTAATTTTCTAAAAGGTATTGTCATTGTTTTACATATTCTTAATTTATTTATATGGAATTCATGGTTAGGTGAAATTTTTTTTATATTATAAAAAATGTTAGCGATGTATTTATTCCACTTTATTTTGTGCTGATCAGATAAGAGGGTACATGCTATTAAGTAGCCATTAACGAAAAGTTGAACTCCAACAGACAGATTAAAGCGATATTACTATACTGCTTGTTTTTGATTTTTTTCGAGTTGGAAATATTGCAAGTGAGGGATTTTTGAAAATTAGTTTCTGAATTTGTAATTGGTGTAGGATTTTCAAGTATTAAAAACACGCGTAATTTCCATATGAAGTCAATTTTTAATTCGAATTCTGGAGTTGTTTTCAATGAATTCAATGAACCCTTACAGGTGAGTTAGACGAGGAAATACTGTCATTAACTGCTATTTTGCTTGAAAAAAACCCGGAAGTTTATACATTTTGGAACATTCGTCGTCGAGTGATCAATTTATTGCTAAAGGTTGAAGAATTTTGCCGTTCACTTTTTTCCACACAGCTTAAAGCTTTTAAACTAGCGTTGATAACTTTGTTATTATGCAGATACAATAGGACAGAAGTTGTTTAGGGACATATAAAAAATGCCATACATTTGGTTTTTCTAAAACCTACACAGTTCTTTATTAAAATATTTGAAAAAATTTTTTTGAGATCTTCAGCAGGAGTATTTGTCAGCAAACGGGCAAGGCATAGTCTGAATACAGTTGATAAGTTATGTGAGTTATCAACTCACATAAAAATAATCGCAGTGTTAGGAAGATTATAATATTCTTTTTGCAGGAAATAAGTGGAATGAAAATAATGGTTAAATATAATGTAATAGAAAATCATTAAAGGAAATTAAATTTCGAATGCATGAAATAGTTTATTATTTACATTTACTTTCCTTTCAGAAATTAGAAGAAAGTGACGAAGAAAATACAGATAAAAAGGATAATATGCTCCGTTCGGAAATGCAATTAACAGAAGCTAGTTTAAAAGTATTTGTTTCACTTGTTAATCAATTTTTAGTTAATTCAGTAATTGCTACCCGCAATTTGTCATACAAAAAATTTGCATATATTATTTATGTTACTGACTGTGCAGATACTTTTGCTTTATAATTCTAGCGATTTTGAAGAATAAGATTGGAAATGTAGTTAGCTCATCTGTGAATCTGTAAGATTGCTATAAAATGTTGTAGAGGAAGCATCATTTAAACTGCAAAAAGAAAATATTACGAAGTGTTTTAGTTCTATTCACTACAACTAACTTTTGACCGTCTTTAAATATTCTACATTAAGACAAATTCCAAATCATATTGTGTATGGTTTCATCGCTTTTGGTGCTTCATGCGGCTGCCAAATCCAAATATATCGGAAGAATTAGCAGCTTGTGAAAAATTCCTGAACTTAGATGGCAGAAATTTCCATTGCTGGGACTATCGGCGAGAAGTAGTGAAATTTGGCGCTCATTCAGCTGAAGAAGAACTCAAGTAATGATTACAAATAGCATTCGAATCAGTGTATCTATTGAACATTTGATTAACAACTATTTAAATTAAATTGTTGGTTTTGATACATAGATTATTAGATATTTCCTTCTAAATATTTTCAAATTTCATGCCAATCACAATAAAATCAGGAGTTTTTAATTTTTTTCGGAAATAGATAAAAAAGAGGGGAAAGTTATCATCACTAATTAAATTATGCAGCATTCCATGTCTTAAATTTTTATATGTTTTGTTATTGATTTATTTTCGTCATTTAATCTCGAAATATAATTGATGATATTGCAGGCTTAAGAAATAATTTCTTAGTTTATTCAAATTTTAGATTTTCTGACAGATTGATCGATGCAAACTTCAGTAATTACTCCTCATGGCATTATCGTTCATCTCTTCTACCGTCTTTATTTCCTGATACTGAAAAACAACTAGTTGTAAAACGAGAGGCATTATATAATGAATATCGAGTATAACTTATTTTTTCATGGAGTCATTTTACAGTTCTTGTTAGACTGCTTATCTTGTACATCTCTTTATGTTAAATCCTGTTATAGATTCATCAGATATTGGTTTTCATCGGTGGTATAGATTAAAATAAATAATTAAAAATCTTCCACTATTAGGGTACTTTTATTGAACTTCATAGTAGCCCATTTAACGATTTTTCTAAGTCCGGTGAAGTTGTTTGATTGGGAGAGCCATTTAAATCGTATGTAGGCATGTTTTGGCCTGCTTCATTCCCCTCCTCTTTTCCAAAGCAGACGTTTCATATTTTAAAGCTCTTTTGCTTTGTACGTTTCATATTTTAAAGCTCACATCCTTCAACTTAAATTGTTTTTTTACATTTACAACAGTTAGTGTTTGTTACCTGTGCAAGCAACTCGCATTTTTTTCTCTCGATTTTTGCTTAAAAGATATCATGTAATTTGTTATTTGATAGTATTGTTGCTTTTATTAACTTTCATTGTTTTAAGAAACTGGAAAATGCGTTCTTTACGGATCCCGAGGATCAGAGTGCTTGGATATTTGCTGAATGGCTTTTGCTATCGGGCGAAAGGGAAAAGAAATGTAATTTTAACTATTATTTTATGGCTTCCTAGATTGGTATCATTTTGAATTCCTAACCGCAGAATATAACGCAATACTATCGAAATACTTTTCAATATTGATTTGGATTTATATGTTAATCAAAGTGCTTACTCTTATGTTTAATTTTCATTTATTCAACAAAATGGTAAAACAAAAAGAAAAACGCAGAGGATTAAATGTTAGGAAACATAAATAAGATACTGAAGATATATTTGGGAAACATATTGCATTTTCAAGATGATGTTGGTAATGTCCATTTATTGGGATTGGTATTCGATTTTGCGAGCGATTGTAATAAAACCGAATTCAATTTCATTCCCATCGAATGCAATCAAACCGCAGCTACCTATTTGTCAGTTACATTTGATCGTGCTGTAAAAGTAACGAGGATATCGGATTTTTTGGTTATAAAAATGAAAAATGGTGATCAGTGGACTCCCATTGCGGTACGTTGTTTGCAAATATTCATTTCCAAGTTTTCAGTTTTGGTTTATTGTTTTGAAATTTTATGAAGAAAAGTATTTTGTTTTTAATTGTCGTCTTTGATTTTTCTTCTTGCTTTTTTCAAATTTAGGGTTCTGAAATGAAAAGTCGTACAGCATTTCGTGCTAGAAATTCATATCGATTTGAAATCTCTGGCGAATTAGCCGAATGTCAGTTACGTCCTTCATTTGGTGAACCGTACCAGATTATCGATATGAAACAAGGATATGTTAATTTTGATGAAATTTATCATATCTATCATATTAAATGCAAGCCAATTAACGAAGGTCGAAAACAAATCATCGAGAAACTAATGGCTAATTGTCAGGAACTGCTTAAAGAGTTAAAAGTTGAACAGAAGAAGGAGATTTTGAAGGTATAATAATAGCTGTATTTTTTTAAAGCCTTCAGATTCTAGAATTGATGTTATGTTCCACTTATTTGATACATTTTGAAACTAAAATTCACCTTTTACTGAGTTTTGCTTAAATTTTAGTGTGCTGTAATTATTCACGTTTTTTTGGTGGTGCACAAAGCGATTCGATCGTTATTCATTCATTTTAGAAGTTTGAAGAAAACAAAACTCGTTCAAATTATCTTATGTGGTGGTTACATTAAGAGTCCCAGACTAAAGTTAATTATTGAAAAAATTAACTACAGACCATCATTATTATTTCGACATTCTTTTCTGCTTAAGTCAGAATTTACTACTAAAGTTTATATATCACGCTAAATAGATTTCTTTGCAGTGGCCGCTTCTTACGTATACCTTTGCGATCTTAGAATTAGAACCAATTGAAATGCTTTCAACAATTTTGGCGAACTTGGAGGAATTGGCTACAGATATTGATCCACAAAGATGCGAAATGTATGAAGAGATGGCTATGAATCTACGAATTAACGAAAGACTTCGTCAAAAGTTAGATGATGTGCAGAGGATTGACATTTTATTCAGACAAGTTAATGGTCATTTTGTTGGGGAATTGAGGCTGGATAATTTGGGTTTGAAAAGGTTTTTTTTTCTTGAAGTTTAACAATTTAAATAAACAATCTTTATCAGTGATCAGATTCGTTAGCTGAACAAATGACATAGAAATTAAGTAATTTTTGTAGTAAGATTGTTATGCAGATAAGTTATATGAATGCCTTGTTATAACTTTAAATAAGATCTGAATGTCTGAATTAGGATTGCAAAAGTTGTTTACCGTGCTAACATTAACCTCTTTTGTAGATTATTTACAATATTTCCTTAATGCGAATCATTTTTCGTGTTAAACGAAAAATTGTAAGTAATGTAAATAATTTTATCCAAAGTTTTTCCATAAGCTTCTCTGCTCATTCCATTTTTTACTTAATTCTTTTTGAAATTTAGATCAAGAGAACAGAAGTTATCCAATAGCAAACTGGTGGGAGTGGAAAATCTATAAAAAGAAAGTTGAAAAAAAGTTTTTTTTCATGTTTATATTGTTTTCTTAAATTGTGTTTTATGTTCTAGCATTGATCATTTAAAATATTTGTCGTCATTTATCACACGTCTGGATCTTACTAAGAACAGATTCACCAATTTCTGCAGTTTCAAATCTTTTCGACGTTTAACTCATTTACGACTTCTTGGAAATCCTATTATGAGGTTAGTTTTATAGCTTATTTCAATTCCAAAATTAGATTCTTTAATGCTGAAGGCGATATCCCACCATCCAGACCTATAATGTAATAAATGATATTTTGAATCTAGTTATTACTATAAAACAACTACTGATGTTGTCGCAATTCTCAAGCTGAATAATTCATAACTGGTCATATTTTGAAATGTTTGAAAAGTTGCAATCATCAATTACACTTGGTATTATTTGGTGCAAGTATATTTTCGTTATGGTATTAGTTACAGTTTAATTTGGCTATAGTTAATTAAATGCATCATTCTTTCAGTTATAAAGGTATCAGTATGTTGCCGCAGTTAGATTATCTGGGTGTTATTGAAATGTCTATGAATCTTTTGGATATTGAGGATAGTACTGCATTGGGAAAGATTAAATTGCTGGAATTTGAAGGGTCGGGAGAACCAGTCAGAATGTGGACGAAGTAATTCCTCTCAGATGTTGAGTAAATTATTTTTACTGTCAATATATGGTTGCTGAATGTTTCTGTTTCTTCATTTTCATTTTTATTTATTTTATGTTGCATACTTTTATTAACTTATTTTAGTGATGGGATTGAACAAAATGATTTCTTTGCGATTTGTCAAAAATAATCGTAATTTCGTCAAACAACCTTTTAAAAACTTAAGTAATTTTTATCATTATCTGTCGAAGTTTTTACCTCTTACGTTAGAAAAAATTGATTGTTTTTTGAGTTACTGAAAGAAATTGTAATATTAGAAGTTCTTGTGAAGAAAGTAGTTTCTATATTTATCAACTAAATAGGCAATGTTGAATTGAATGCATGTAATATTCACCAATAAGACATAAATGATAACGTGAGTTCTTGGATGATGAGATGTTGCACAGTTTTTTGATTGGCAGTGAAGACCAGTAACATACAAATAATGGTGATGAAACAGTTCTGATTTGCAATCACGTTTTTCCTCGGTAATAAAAGTTTCCCAACGATAAATCGATAGAAGTGTAATAATGATAAGGAATTTTTGGATCGTTTTTGTGAATTTTGCTAAGTATACACTTCAAGTTTTTATCTCCTTTAAAAACACGTGCAAATTGAAGTCTTTCATGCTCGAGAACGAGCTTGAAATCTGAAGCGGTTATTTGATTATTTTTATCAGTTTTAGTTATATCTAACTTTTGAAAATTTTCGATAAATTATCAAATTGTATTTTTTATTTGATTTCATTGTATTATAATTGCATAAAATAATATATTATGATTTGTTGTGCCACCGGTTACGTCATTCTTATCAAGCAAAATTTGTAGCTTCAATAATTTGAATAATTATTTTTTCAACGTAGCAAAATTGATAAATAACAATTCTTGAGGACATTAAAAATAAACAAGATTGATGAAGAGAGAACTATGGATGGAGCAATTAGAAGTGAAAAGGAGGAGGCTTTTATGAGTACCCGGTAGGTGTAATCATGGTAGAGTTTGAGGGAAGGAATCGATTCAGGGTGGAGAAGGCGTTGATCGACTAGATCATAGAACAGGTTTGTATTCCATTAAAGGAGGACGCAGTCTAAATTGGGTGATACTGCTTCGCCAATTGCTGCATTCATTTTCATGCTATTGTTTACTCAACTCTTCTATTCTCTTGTTTCTTTTACTTGTCACCATTTTAACTCTAATTTGCATTGTCTAGCTACTCTAATAACAACTCAAGCTAAATATAAAATTCGGCAATCAATTTCACTTTCGGAAATCTCAATTCAAATAGCCACAATATTTGTTCGTTTATTTTTGCTGAATCATCTGATCAGCTAGATCAAATCATTTGGAAAAAAAAAACTCAAATCATTTGATCAAAGATTAAACCATGATCGATCAAATCAGATGATTCAACGTTCAATTTATTACTTGGGGCTTTTTGATTGCACGAACCACCATATGACTACATCACTATCAGAAGAGATGCTTGTCGGATTGGACATATGTGATATTTCCGGCTAAATTATTGGATTTGTAATTTCACAGGTTCGTAGTCATTACAAAAAAAAGTTAATTGATACTGTTGAATGGAAAAAAGAAATTTTTTTCATTTCGAATTATTAGCATATTTAGGAAATATTTTCATAAAATTTTCCAAATACATTCTGCTCTGCTGATTCAAATCTTTCATATAATTAATAATATGCAAAATATTTACAATCAATCTTTTCTTTATCCTTTAATTGCTTACATGAAAATGAAAAATTTCGCATATTCTCCTTTTAATTTTAGTACGTTAAAAAATAGTATTGTGAGATGTTTATTGAAAAAAAGAAAACCAAATAACTGCAAAATAACCAAAGTTCTTCACTTATTCATGCATTAATTTCGTTCGATGAAAGATTGCGTTAAATTAGTTCAATTTATACATACATGATAAAAATAGATCTGCAATAAATATCTACCATTATAATTAATGTATGTATAAATTGTAGTATCTCGATCAACGATCAGATAGATGGATTGCTCAAGAATTGTTCGAAGAGTTATGCAAATATTGACAATAATATAATTCATATCTAAAACCATTATAACAAAAAAAAAAATTCATTTTCTATTCTTAAAATTTATACATCATTGTTGAAAAATATTTGTCGAAACTCGCTATTAAAAGAGTTTCAAATTTCAATGTTAGATTTAAAAAAAAAAAATGAAAGCTTCTAAACTATTTAAAGAAAACAAAACAACAATATGAAAAAAATACTTCACTTGCGGAAGGCGAAGAAATTTTTGATAGTATTGAATGATTTGATAAAACTTTTGTGAAGCAAAATAATTGATAGAAATTTGCTGAGAATTGAAATGCATTTAAAACTGCTTGAAGAATGACGAGCTCTCCTCATCTTCTTCATATTATCAAAAATTTGAAAAACTTCCTTCACCTTCCGCAATCCCATTAAATCATGATTTATTCAGTTTTAAAATTGTCGTTTTGAAAGATGGCATTTCCTACTGTTGTTTCAATCTGGTAAAAATCAAAGGTCAACAATCGAAGGTGCTCCACATTCTGGTCTATTTTTATCACATTTCGTTTGCGACGATCATTTTTTTTTTTCTTCGTTTCTGTTTTTTCCTCTTTCATTGCCACCGGTTTCATCGATGTACTTGCATGTTACGGTGTTCAATCGGATGTGTATTTAAATTAAGGAGTAAATTTCAACGATCAAAATTGTTATGTTTAATTAATTAGCATCTATATCCATTTTTAAATTTTTTATAAAGGAACAAAATGCCGAAACAAGAATTTGAATTCATTGATTATCTCGGACCATTAGCTGTATCCGTATGCTTTGTTGTAGCACTGTTTATTTTATCAGCTATTATTAATTTCATTTGGATAACGAAAAATGATGATCGGACAGTTTTTGAAAAGGTTTTTCTTTTTTAACTGAATTTATGAATTACATTCTTATTTAGCATAAAAAAAATTTTGCTATTACTGTGTAGTAAAATTCAATACATTCAATTCATATCTTCACACGATATTATCATAGTCATATCAAATTCATGTAAAATGATATTCACAGTGTTAAATTACAAACGATTTACCGAGAAAAGTAAATATTTTCTATTACGAGATAAGAATAAATTTAAATAATTAGCATTTTAATAATTACAGTTTGGCTCAACTTTCGATATTCGATGTGGCGTGCATCGAATGCGGCATAGGCCAAATAAGGTAAACAACTTTTTTTTTTTAAAATTCATCATTATTTATCAATAGGATAGTTTATTTGATTAGAATCTTATTTTATCGATGTGCAAATTTGATAAAACAAAGATTTAATGAATTCAGAGAAACATTTCAAAACGGAATACCCAACAATTTAAAAATTCATTCATTCTTTCAGTCATGGAAACGAGTTCAATTAATTGGTAATGAAGATGTATAAAAAAAAAACAAGGCTCAAATATTTTCAAGATAAAGAGCAGTAATTATAACTGGAAATAATAATACCTCAATTGATATCATTACGATTTACATAGATTGATCAATTATTACTGCCTATTTTCTTCGCTTATTTTGTGGCTTTTTTTCTGCAATTATTTAAAACATCATTAAATGGTGCAAAATTAAGTGAAATCATGTTTTATTTACGTGAAACATATGCTCTGCAATATGAAAATGATATATATAACTTTCAATTCGGGTTTTTTTTTCTTTCTTTTTTTGTTTCAATTTATTGCAGAAGCATAAAATATCATCTCCAATTATCCACCTATCTAAGCACTTAACTACTATTATGTTACTCCAAATTATTCCATTTTACATTTTTATTTTGATTGTTTTATTTTCTGCTTCTTTTGCTTTCTAGAAAGCAAGATTTAATTTTGTAAATTCAAAATGATTGCAAGTTTAATACTGTTTTCATTTATGTGTAATGAAGAATTATACTGTACTTTCTTCAATTATTCATTTATCTAAGCACTTAACTACTATTATAACTCAAATTATTTCATTTTACATTTTTATTTTGATTACTTTATTCTCTGCTTCTTTTGTTTTCTAGGAAGTAAAATTTAATTTTGTAAATTCAAAATAATTGCAAGTTTGATACTACTTTCATTTATGTGTAATGATGACTTATACTGTACTATACATTACTATATTACTGTGATCATTTTTCACTAAAAGCAATTTAGTATATTTACAATTATTACAACAGGTATGATGGATAATATTTCGAATATAATCATTGAAAATCATCATTGTCACCATTTGACAACATTAATAATTATTGTAATCGGCAATTACCACTCCTTATTCATTTGATGATTAGCAGTAAGTTGTATGTACTTCATGGAAAATTTGCTATAAAGATACTTGAATTGTTTTGTGTATTAACATTATTTTCTTGTGTTCAATTTTTCTTTAAAAAAAAAGCAACTTAAATGCATCAATTTAAACCATAGTTCAAAGGAATGACTTTGGACGAAATTTGAAGTAAATAAAATAAATACAATTTTTGAAACTAAAATGTTTTTATATCATTTCAATTTACTTCTAAATAATAATAAATAAGTGGATCGAAAAATGGATGGTAATATGAAGAAATTAAATTCGATAAGCAAATGAAACAAGTGAAAATAAATGAACAATAATCAAACAATTATAGGAATAAGTTATTTTTGAAGTTTTAAATTTATACAAATGCAATTAAACTTTGTGGGCTGTAACGTAATAAGAGAGTATCTGAGGAGCTTAAACAGATGTTGCTCAATGTGACAGTTATTTCAATCATATTAAAAATTGTCAGAAGTTCTGAATTCCTTTCTCGGCTACCCTAAAGGATCGGTAGTAAAAGTATATAAATTCCAAAAGATATTATCAACAACATCGTAAATAATTGGTAGCACTAAGGTAAAACTCAAATATGGAACTTTTGTTTTTGTTTTTAAAAAAAAGAGCTTTGAAAATTTTTAACTTGAGTTTATAGAATGGCAATCATGCAATCAGTAAAAAATAGCATTTCCAAACTCCTAAAATTTATGACTTACAACTGCGAAATAAAGCAGATTGAATTTTATTTTTCATCAGAATCTAATTGCGATGAAACGTCAAAATGAAACAAGGTAAGTTTCAAAAAAAAGACCAACACGTTCACATTAGTTCCTTGGACAAAATTAAACAAGGAGGAAAACTTCCTAATTCTATTAGTACAATTTGAAAATCGTCCTTATTATTAAACCTTTCTTGAATCTACAAGTCCTCCTTCTATTGTTTTTCGCAGACGGATTGCTAACATCTTTACTTCAATTATGTAGCGTAAGACATTATTTAATTCATATCTTTAAATTTCAATTAAACCGCAACTTCTTAAATTTATTGGACACATCTCAACCTCCGCAATAAGGAGTTTTAAAGTGGAATGGAAGATGAAATTCAAAACACTTAAAAACGCTTAAAGAGAAACAAGTAAAAAATATCTGAGATAAAACATATAAAAAAGGGTAACAAAAAACAAATAAAAAGTATCTGAGATAAGCTTTAAAAGGGAAAATCATATAATATAAACTTTCGATGCAACCAATAAAAAAAACGAGAGCAAAACGGAAAAGAAATGACTTGCTTTCCTAATACATGATATGAATTTAAATTAAGCATTTAATGAACCGTATACACTGGTGTCACAGGAATGATAATCGCAGCCTTCAAAGTCAATACGTTAAAATTCCCGGATCTAAGTTAAAATTAAAATAAGACACAATGATCAAATAAGAAACAAATGGGCAATACAAAACAACATGTTAAGAAATGATAATATAGTTTGCACGGTGTAATAAACAGAAATATACAAGATGAATAGATTTGCTAGTTAATTCTTGCCAGTTAGTCACACAAAACGGAATTCGACGGGTTATCTCAAAAAGCACGACAAGTTCTACTGCTTCTATTACAATTAATGCATTAAACTTCAAAGAACTTCTTGCTGTGGCTAACTTGCTGCTAATCCTTTTTCAAAAAGGCAAATGAAATTTTTAATATCCTAATCTAGAACAGTATAAAGACTAGCAGTAAACACGATATCTCTTTTAATAGCTGCCGAGGTATCGTCCATTTTCTCGTACAATGCAGGATCACCAATTAATCTTGCGGCATTTCGTATATCGCGACATAATTCATCCAACCTTTGTATGCAACGCACAATTAAACCTTCCTGTGCATCCGTTAGCTGCATTATGTCAGCGAATGGCTGAAAATACCATTAACTTAAATTATGGCATCAAATATGATGTTATAGTCGGTGGAGTAAAATGCGAATTCGTGCAGTGATTAGCTGTCACGAAGAAATCCAAGATACAGACAAAGTGACATTAAGATGGAAAAAACTTAACTTATTTCAAGTAGATGAAGATAATTAACTGTAACACATTAGCTAACAAAATTAGGTGAAATGGATTCACAATAGCCTGAGCAATAAGTGAATAAGGAACTTTTTTCGAAACCTTAGCATCACGAATTTACATGAGAAATAAGAAACGTCGAAGAATTATAGAGTTTTGTTTATGCGAGACAAATGAGATTCCTGACAATATTAAATAATTATCTAGCAAAAAGCCTGATGCTTTATTCGTTCATAAGTTTCAAAAAGCCAAGAGCAAAAACAAGTTTTGACATGGAAAGTCAATACTACTAATTTTATGTCCTAAGACCCTAATAAACTTCCAGAAAAAAACCGAAAATACAAAATAACAGACTGAAATGAAAAATTCTGGAATTTTACCATTGAATTGGCCCATTCATAAACGGCATGCATCAAATCAAAGCTCAATTCTTCAGAAATGTCAACATCATTTACACCACATTCCCGTTGGATTCTTTCAATTCTGTTACACACTTCAATGATGTCATCTTTCAACTAAAAAAATGAAAATCTTCCAACTGGTAAGAAACTACTACAAGTTCTTCCAAAAATCATTTCAAATTTTGTATTCTTTTCAGCCATTCATTACTACACTGTTTCTCCTTCTCTTTAAATTCCAAATTATGACTCATCCAACATCAGGGGAAAAATTTCCCCTATCTGGCATTTGTAATCATGTTTGCCTAAGTAACTTTATACATATATCATAAATGAGTAAAAAAAAATAATACCTCCTTTAATACTGCTGGCGCTTGCACGACTTCACCGTCTATGTCTTTTCTGCATTCACCTTCCCTTGATTTATGCTGACATGTGGTTACCGAAAGCATAGCTGCTATTTCTGCAGCTGAACGATGGTGGAATTTGTTGTCTAGCATCAACTCCGTAATCAGTAATTCCTGAAAATAGTTTTATAACATATTTCAATTTTTCATTACTGATCTGATAAAATTATTTAGAATTAAAAAAAAAAAAACTTCGTGGGAGGAAATTAGCATAAAACGGAAATCAATCTACACAACTTTTATAGCACAGTATTAAAAGATCTTTGAAATGAGAAATGGAAAGCAGAAATGAAAATGGCATCATACCTGGTGATGTATCTCACAAGCCACACGACCTTTCAAAGAAACCAAATTTGAATCATCAATGTAATTCAATTGGCGTAAAGTCTAAAAATATTCAGAGATGAATTGCTGAAGAAATGAAAAGATTACTAAACTTAGTTAAATATGTAAATATTACTTTGATACGATCATAGTAATTCTGTGAAAGGAGTAAACCACCAGTTGACAATTTTAAACGGAGTTCATCGCATTTCGTTTGCAGGCTCCTTTTATCATGTATATACATGAACTAAAATTTGACAAAAAGTAAATTTATCTTTTGCCAAAAAAGAATCAATCAAACTGCACTTATAATGTAGTCTGATTTAAAAGACTTCAATTTACTCTATTAACGCATCAAACACTATATTTAAAAAATTTTCAACTTAAAATCACGGAAAACAAATAAAGTAAAAAATTCATGAATTAAAATGAAAAAAAAAATCAAAATGGCAGAGCGATGCACAATTTACGAAAAAAGGCTTGCATTTTTAAGTGCTTCTATGAATTTAAAATTTCTGATGATCAACTCACATGTTCTCGAAATAGTGAACACTGTCGACAATGAAAAGTTGCATCATTTATGAGAAAGCTGCGGAAATCATTCAAAGAAAGCAATTTTTGAAATACATCAACATCGTTCACTTTTATGTCTTGCCCCGGTAATTTGATATTTCCCTTTTTCGTGCTATCCCAATTTGCTACTACATTATCAATTTCGCTAATTATTTTCAGAATCCCTTGATCCGGTGATTTAGTCCTACAAATGAAATGAAATGATACAATCTATATTCCTATAACTACCAATGATTTAACAATAAGAGGCAAAAATCGAGAACTAACTGTACTTTTTCAAATTGAATATCCATAGCATGTTCAGCAAAAGAGAATTTCAATTAGTAAAACTTATAAGTGAGAAGAAAAAAGATCTACCGATGATTCTGGTGATTTCTTGCTTTCACATCTTCTATGACAGTTAGTGGATCAATTTTTATAGCTTTTTGACAAATTGCTACCAAACGATCAAGTGGTATATTATCTAAGACAGTGCCTATTCTTCGTACATAATTTGAGAATTTTTGTGGTGGTAAACCTTCAAGACCGTAAAATGCTGCATATTGCAATAAGCTTGTTTCATAGATTTCTTGTTGTTTCTGAAAAAAAAACACTAATTACACTTCTCAAACATATCTCATGGTATCACGAAATATATCTCATGATAAAAAGAGGCGGGTAAAAATAAGGACTGTAACCTCTCGCGGCATTCGCGTGAAACGATCTATTTCTCGCTTTTCCCGTTCCGCAACCTGCTGGTCATCTTCTATCGATAGCAATAAAGTCATTTTCTTTGAATTTCCATCTGTTGTTATCTTGAATAACTATTTTCTTTGTAAAACTATCGACGGAAGTTAAAAAGAAAAAAAGAAGAAAGAGGGAATAAAAAATTTACCATAGGAACTTCTCTCGTAAAGTTGGACAAAAAAGGCCAATCAACTCCTAACATCAAGAATTACAAACAGCAAGATTCATGAGCAATCCTCCATTTCAGGATAATTTAACGCCTTTCAATGAAGTATTTACAAACCTTAAGAAGCACTGCCACAGTAGCAATTCGTTCAGTCTCTGGCAAACAAACGATAATTAAACGTCCCGGTGATAGCAATTTATCTACAATCGAAAATCGAATCAATTCGGGCCATAATTCAGCTCGAGATTGTAGAAATATCTTTAAGTTCTCATAATAATCAATAATTGAACGGCGTTCGACAGGAAAACATGCTGTACAATTAAAATCTTCTTTTGATGCTAACAGTTTCTCTATCTGAAATCTCAATTTTACAAAATACATTAATAATTTTTGATTGCATCAAGTACTAAATATTCACTAAATCGCAATAAGTTAAAATTTCAGATCTCTTTTGAGGATGATTAGCACCCAAAAGAGATCTGAAATTTTAGCAAGGTTTTGGTATGAATTAGTACTTATAAAATTTCACCAGTGTTTATTCACACTACATTTAAAATCTCGCTCACACTGATCAAAAATTTAGTTCTAAATTAGATTTATCCACAAGAACATGTAATTATTAGGTTTATGTGCTTCTCCTGATTCACCTCTTTCAAGCGTGTTTTTTGTGTCAGTGCTAATCTGAGTGATGCACTCTCAACGTAGCTTCTCCTTAATACATCCTCCACACTCAAATGCTCTACTCGCAACAAATTGAGAAGCATCGAGTACGTTACTCTAAATCGTGACTCCAATTTTGTTGGTTTGCCCTGAAATGACTGAATTCAGAGCAAAAAAAAAACCTACATTATTTATATTATAGTAAAAGAAATTCTAGTTTTTTTTAAATTATTTTATCTGAAAAGTACGAAAACCTCACCTGCATACAATTGACTAAGTCAAGATAATCGGGAATAAAAGGTCCTTTACATAAAACAATTACGGTGCCAGTAGCGTCTAGGCCTCGTCGCCCAGCTCGACCAGCCATCTAAAAAATCATCGTCAATGATCACTTTACCAAGCTCTCTGTTCAAAAAAAGAACTCTAATTAATAGAAATACTAAAAAAATAAAAAATTAGATTGAAATAAAAAAATAAAAAAATAAAAAAATTTTCCATAAAACATAGGAATGAATATTCTCAGTTTCCTTGAACATTTAGAACAAATATCATGCCTTGCTTCAACACTACCACATTACTGCCACACAAAAGAAATTTGGAAAAATAAAACCGATAGAATACTTGAATATATTCTCCAGGATTTAACAAACGCAATTGCCGGCCATCGTGTTTCTGCAAAGAGTCGAAAATCACCGTCCGAGCGGGCATATTGATACCCATCGCAAAAGTTTCAGTAGCAAACAACACCTGCAATACTTGCCTTAAACTATTAATCATCAGCTATTTATAACTAACGTATTTCGAAAAAAAGATTTCATGATATAAATTTCAGCAAATTTATTTTCGTTTATATTGCGAAAATAAATACCTTAACTAGTCCTTTTTGAAATAGCAGTTCGACGACTTCTTTTAGGATTGGTAAAATACCACTGTGATGTATTGCAAAACCATGTTTGCATAATTCTTTCATTTGTAGTACCTAGGAATATTTGAAAATTCGCATGAGATTGAATTAAATTTCCAATAATTTGCAATCACGCTAAAATCAATTAAAACATCGCTGAAAAATTTCTGGACGATCTAATTCAATAAATGAATTGGGAAAACAATTTGTCGAATAAGCAGAAATGCAGGTGTTATCGTGCTATTAAGGGTGACATCGCAACATCAAAACAAAGATATTATCACAATATCGGGAAGGAAGAAAAAATTAGCTGCATTCCAAAGCCTCTTAATTCCTATTTTTCATTTTATCGGTCTTCAAAATTTATCATCTACCGGAAACAAAGCAGTTATACGCAAATTAATAAGAGATCGTACATGTAATCAACTACGGAAGTGACTCATAACAGAATTTAGAATATTTTGGTTGTGCCGCTTGAAAGCGCCGCGTTCGATGACCAAGTGCTGAAATGTTCCTAATAGAATAGGTTGCAAAACTAACCTGAGGTAGATTCTTGTCGGAACCTTTCAAGCGCGCAATACATCTTGAAAAGAAATGATGTATACTGGATTTCTCCTTCTCTGTAGTCAAATCAACTGATCGCAGCAAATACGCATTATCATCACATCTTCATGGTAATTATTCGTTAATGAATATTAAATTTAAAATAACTTTAAATGAAAAAGAATAATAGTGACCACTTGAAAATTTCAGCCACTTTATTTCTGGATTGATGTTATGATTTGACTCCAAAACACCTGAGCAAATTCAATCATCTCCAAAAAGAATATAATGAAATAGTAGCATTTTTATTTATTCGCTTTTTCGTATTTGTAATAAACAAAAAAGTCAAACCTTCGTCTAGAAAAAACAAAAATAATGACTGGTAACATGTTTTGCATGCGGAGATGATCGATAACGGTAGTGTAAACGTTCTTATCCTACAAATATCAGAATATGAAAACAAAACGAAAAAAAAAGAATATGAAAACAAAAAAGATTGTACAAAATTCAACTTTAAAAGAGAACAAAAGACGAAAACCTAAATCGAATCGAGGGTATTATAACAATTCTTCAAATTACTTAAAATTTTATTATTTGGTCGATATCCAACAGGTCCCACGTTCGCATTTGATTTACGTATATTTGCTTTTGCTGCACTTGCGAGAGAGTACCTTCAAAATGTATTGATAAACAATAAATTTTTTCAAAAAAAATTAATCAATCATGCTAATGTGGTAGAAAAGGGAACTGTACAATATGCTTCATCCGATTCAAGAAACATTTTTTCTATAATTCACTGTCAAGATTTTCGAATCACAATGTTAAGCTAATAAACCTATTAAATGTGACGGTATTACCTAAAATAGTGAATAGCTTTCAATTAGTCTCATGCAGCATGCTGAACAGAGTCATCCACCGATTCAAACCATCATTTTCGCATTTTAAATATGTTCTAAGTACAGAAATGATGACTTGGATGACTGACTCTACTTGTGATTCAAATGATTCGATCGGAGTGCGAACAATATTTAATGCAAGATCAAAATATAAATCCGTAAAATGAATTCAAATCCATACCCTTTTTGCACAAACTGTCCATCGCTGTCGATAATTTTAAACATATCCTTTTTAGTTTTACCATCTTGTCCAGTATATAAAAAGTGTTCCAGTGGAACAGGACGCCGCGCAGTCATAATCACATAAATCTGTTTTTTTTTAATGCGGCTGAAATCTTTATATCAGAAGTAAAACGAAAATGAGATTGAAAAACATTATTTTTCGATTGATCGAAAATTTATCGACAATTTTTTAACTAGATTCGCTTCAGCCTTTTTTTCGTCAGCTGGTAAAGAAACTAAATAAAAACGATTAGGAAAAGATCGAACTCTAATATAATAAAAAACAAGAACTTACCCAACCCAATCAGCAAACTCAACACAATTAGGAACGGTAGCACTTAACATAACAATTTTTGCATGAGCTGGTAACATAATTAGCACTTCCTCCCAAACATGTCCGCGCTAAAATATTACAAATAAATATATTACAAACAACAAAAATAGCTTTCTATCATATCTAAATGGCATATCTTGCAACGAAGAAGTGAAAACAATTAAACGATATCAGTAGCTAACACAAAATTCATGTTTAGAAGTTTCAAGGCGATCATATCTACGATGACCTAATGAGTAAATGTAACGAAAGAAATATTTTGATGGTCTTACAATGAATATAATTTAAGAAAAAATATCTGAATACCCTTATTTACTTTTGTTCTAACAGAGATCAATGCAATACAGCATTCACGAATTTCACATACATTTCTGTAGGAAATAATATAAACGGCTTCATATAAACAAACCTCCGCATCATTGATATAATGTACTTCATCAAAAATGACCCATTCCAATTCGCGAATAACTTCCGATCCATTATAAAGCATAGATCTGAAGAGCAACCAAAATCATAATTTTTTTTAAAAACTAACAAAAATAGATTCAAATCCTTTATAGTTTTCCAAACAAAGTTATATTACGGTGGAGCAGAATCAAAGCGAGCAGTGATATTCCATATAAGTTATGTAGATTAATTTCCAAAATGAGATATAAAAAATAAAATGTCTGTCCTTTTCACAATTATTTAAGAAAATTAAAACCAACCTTAAAACTTCTGTTGTCATTATAAGACAAAAAGCTTCCGGATGCAATTGTATATCACCCGTTATGAGACCAACATCCTCAAAAATGAGCTTAAATTCGCGAAATTTTTGATTTGAAAGGGCTTTTATCGGTGATGTATATATTGCCCTGAAGAAAGTCGAAATTTATATTTATGACAATATAAAGTAATAATTCAAACCACTCTTTTCCGGTTTACTACAATAAAATCATAGGTGTTTCAAGTTACTTACACATCTAAATAAAATAATTTGAGGATCATGAACACCGTGACTTCCTGAGAAGAAGTAACGATCCTTTATTTCTACTAGCCTACTGCTTCATCACATTACATAACTCATAAATCTCCAAAGTGGAAAAATAAAGTTAAGTACTTATGCTCCGCAGAAAAAAATAGAACAATTAAATCTAATTTTCTTTTTTTTCATTATAACCGTCTACAATCTAATTAATTTTGCCTGGTTTTATGCAAATTGCACAAGGCAACAGCATATTCAGCAACAACAGTTTTACCGGCCGAAGTATGAGCGGCAACGAACACAGAATCGCCACGATCTAAACATACAACCGCCTGTTGTTGGAATGGATCCAATTCAAATGGATACTAAAATGCAAAATTTATTACGGAATATAACGAACGATAGATTTATACCAGCAGTAAGGCTAGCATTTTTCATCCATTCTATACTGCTTTATTTATGCAGCTAATAATAAACAGGAATTTACTGAAAGAGAATTACAGAACCAGCTGTGACGATTACTTAATCTATGCAAAAACTAGATACCGATTATTATAACTGCTTTACTACGAAAAAAATCAAATAAAACTTAAAACTTTCTGAACTAAAGGAAAATAAAATTTATGCTTTTCACCTTTCTTGCCATATTACTTTTCAGTATTTCATAATCGTCAACATTTTTTGATGTATTCAAGACATGAGCATAAGAATATTCTCTATTTTGTACTTGTAGTTCATTTTTTCCACTTGATGAAGATTCAACTTCTTCTGCTGTGATCACCAATTGCTAAAGAAAAGCAAATTGTTACTAAAATACAATACACTGCATCTCTTTTGAAATTAAAATTATTGTGATCGTCAATTTCCATTTTCGCTATATAATTATTAAATTGGTTTATACGTTGCTTAACAGAATCAAACATTCGATTTATTGTCAATGAGAAACAATCTACATTATTATTTGGTCTGGCTGACACTATTTTCCAATTTTAAAACATTTCGATAATATCCTTTTTCCTTAGAAGTAAAATAACTGTTAGAAAAATAATTCCTTTTAGCACCAATTATGAAACTTATAAACTATAATACGATTGAAAATTTTGATTTTAATGTGTTGGTAGCACTCAAAACGTGAATTGCATTAAACTTCACTGACTGTGTAAAATTTTAAGGAAAATTACACTGATTTTCTATAAAGTTTGGAACATTTTGGAGCTCTTATTCGACGGTTTTCCTCCAAAATGAGTATAGTCTCTTTACAAACAGCTCAGTAAAAATCCAAAAGTCTTGCCTCAAATTCTTTATCCAATTCTTTCTCAATTTCCGATTTCATACATGACTCCTTTGTGCCTTCAGAATCATCTTCAACCACTCTTGAGGAACTAGCCAGATTGCTGATATTCACAGATTCTACCAAATCAGCCAAATTATTATCAGCAAAATGAAGGCTGCTTTGAGGGAAATCATGAATGTCATCTTCAGTGAGACCATTAACATTCATTCCAGGAATGCAGAAGAGCAATTCTGATGTAGAGCACTCTGTAAAATAAAATAAAAAAGTACGAACATTAAAACATGTTTCAGATATAAAAAAAGTTTCCTAATATATTTTTAAATTGACATTTTAAATTTCCAGCTTCAGCAAATGAAGTAGTCCTAATCGGATCCACTTTTTCTCCTTTCGGTATCACAACGGAAGGTCTGAAATTCTCGCTTCTGTTTTTCAGTTGGTTGGAAGATTCCGAAATCCGGAAGCAAAATAAGGATTTAATTTTTGGCCGTAAAAGAAAATTTCAACAGAAAGCTATATTTAAAAAAAATGAATCTAACCGGAAATTCCAAAACAATTTTAAAATGACAATAATATTCTAGGAACTTTGCAAAACTTGCCATCAAAACGCAGATATGCTTCTTCATCCAAGTTTTCATCTATTGTAATACCAGTATCATTCGAACGAAGTACATTTTCGATTTCCTCATCGAAACCGCCTGAAGATATAAGAAATTTAAGACGAATACAGAAATCTTTATGAATGTCACTGTGATAATATAAGAATGAAAATAATAAAGCAAATAAGAATCTTGAGTACCGTAACCCACGGTGAAGAAAACAATAATTCGTAAATAGAAATATATCAGCTTTATTTTTAAGCCACTTCGTCATTTACTTCTGTGATCGTAGCAATTAATACTAAAAGACGAAACACTTACCGGGCATAAAAGGAATGTTGCTTGCAGAACCCATAAAATTTGAAGCACTTTTTGGATCTGGAGACCTAAAGTTCATTCGAATAATAACTAAGCCAGCACAAAGTATTTTTCCCTCCTTCCCGACTTATCTCTCTTCTTTTTAACCAATTCTTTTCCTTGTTTCTTGACATTAGAAAAAGAAATTCTTAAATCTCCAATGAATTTAAAGCGCGAAAAGATTTATGAATTAAATCAATGTTCGTATGTCCGACTATTTTTCACGCATTCCCTTCATTACCAAATGAAAAAAAAGACAATCTTTATAATTTCGCGCTTTAAAAGTCCACTATCTCTAAATTCATCTGGTCATGTTTTTATATAGACGTATCTAACCTAGTAAGAGACATTGATGTTTTTGCATCACCAGCTTCAGTATTTCTATCATTCAACATTTCGATATAACCAGTAACCTCGCCTGACTTTATATCTCGCAAAGCTTGTATTTCTAATGTTGTACTTGAATTCTGCAGTACTTGGTCTTTTAGGCATACAATATCTGATGACGGTTGCTGTATTCTAAAATGTTATTAAATTATTTACTTGCAATGATAATAAAATAACTTGCTGCATAAGAAGAACTAACTCTAAAAAAATGAATGCAGCAATTAAAGTGACCATATTCTTCTAGGAATCGGCTGATTTATATGATCATAGGTAATGGAAGTGTAACAAAATAACTTAGATTAAAGAAAACCTAAAATGAACTGTCGTTTCAAAAATGAATATGGTTAAATATTGTCAAACTATTAAAGATACCGTGTTATTTATGGTAGTAAAATAATAAAGTGCATGAATATGACTACAAGTGCACGTTTATGACATTACTTATCAATACAGTTAATTCAACAGCTAAACTGATATTGTTTAAAAGTGAAATGAAAATAAAAAAAATCTGTTGTCTTTGCAATAATGCTCCATGAATGTGCTTATAATATATTTTTCAAGACTTGGTAAGTTCAATTTATCACAAAAACATCAAAATTAGAGTAAACAGTCAGAGTAAAGAGTCCTGTGATTCGCATAGTCAGACTTTTTCCAGTAAGACAATACTCATCCATCTATGTCCAGCATACACAAGTAGCACCATTTTTTTACTGAATTTTCAGACTGTGTCTTAATAATAGGACGAAATTAAATTCAACATGTTAACAAGTTACCATTTGCTGAATTTTCAGGCTATATCTTAATAATATGATAAAACTAGGTTTAAGATACTAACAAGTTATTTCTTAAAATTTCTGATAAAGACACAAATGTGAAAAACGTAATGATAGATAAATTCTTGCAACACCTAAATTCTAAGAAAAATAATCGGTTACCTGTATGTTTCTGAAATACCATACTTTTTGACACATTCCGTAATTAATTTCAATGCATCATTCCGGAAAACAGATTCTGCCTCCAAATGAATCTCTTTCTCCAACATTTTCGCATCTTCCTTATACTGATCGTTACTCGTTGACTTCTGATTCTCCGAGCAACGCTCACAATTTTTAAGCCATATATCCAAGTTCATCCCGAACTATCTCAATTTTATTTAACAAATCTGAAATCAATTTTATTCTAAATTCAATGTTGCATGATAAGATGAAAAGTTACTACTATTTAAGTATCATTAGAAATTTCAATTTCGCAATTTCAGTTGGTGATCAAGAATTTTAAGATATTATTTTTCCTATATTTTACTGCAAATTTATATTCGTATAACATTTCTCTCGTGATAAATGTAATTTTTGTCTGAATTAATCTTTGTTTGAAAATTTTTGCTTGAATTGAATTAATTAAAGCATTACTTGAATTACGGATTATCACAAAGTCTCAATGATTCCTTTCGAAAAAAAATTTACGGACCATAAAAAAGAAATAGTATAGATAGTAATTGATTTAATGAAAATATAGCAATCATAAAAATCATTTTTTGTAATTTTAAGTTTTCGATGTTTAATTAAGAATTAAAAAATTTCGGGTATTGTTTAATTAAGAATTAAAAAATTTCGGGTATTCTGATTGTTAAGCATAGTTTTTAAAATTTAACAATAATTCACTCCTACTTTCTCAACATTATCCTGAGATTTATCGTGCAGCTCCAACCATTCTGATTAAAAATCACTCTATTAAACTTCGTAAACAATTCCGAGAAAAAATCACCCAAACCAACGGGAAAAAAAACTGGCTCGGTTAGAACTTTAATGAGAAATGCGCCACGCCCTTCTGTGCGTGTCACTCCGCCCCCACTATCATTTTTTGACTTTTTTCGAAAAGCTCCCTCACCTGCTTGCTTCAATCATTCCCACTTTTTTACATTTTCCTTTATGACAATCCTCTCATTTTTCCAATAACTCTATCATATGGGAAGCTAATTTTAATGATGAACAGGTGAGTTAAAGAGTTAAAGATTGATTCATTGATTCATATCTAACCTTGAATCAATTATCTAACAATTTGTTATTTGTTAGTTATTCTAAATTTAGCTGAAATTTCAAACTCATTGCTAACACCAGTTTTACTGGAGATATTTAGAAGAAATGAAGGTAAAACTGTAGAAATTTTATAAAATAATTTTGGAAATGAAATTTCGAATATATAACATTTATTTATTTGTTTCGTTTCTTCTTCTTCTTCTTCTTCTCATTCTTCTATTTTGCGTACTATCGAACTAAAAATGTCTAAACTAAAATTTATTATTTATCTAATACTTTTTAAATATTTAATTTATATTGAGCAAGCAAATATTCATTATATGTACAAGCTGAAATTAATTGAGAAACGTCATTTTTGATATCAATTTATTCATTAACAATCAACTTCGCTGTCATATTCTCAGTGAAAAATCCTTCATCACCATTGATATTTAAGCTATCAGTAACGATAATCTAACCAATGATCTAACCAAAGAATATGCTACTTATAAAGTTATTTGTTAGAAGCAGCTAAAAAATAGTATTGTATTTCAAATTTTATCAAAAATCAAAATTGTTGTATAGTTAAATTTTCTATCCAAATAATCGTGTACTCTACCTGCTTGTTTAGCTATACACCTTGCACTGGAATTTTATAGGTCAACAGCTCCTTTTTTTAAAATTTCATTTAATGCGGAAACAGGGTATTTTCATTGCAGAAGTGGAGAAGTTCAACGATATATCGGCAGAGGAATGATCTGATAGATGGAAATAAATGTGCATATCTAATTGCCAATTATCATATGTTCAGCAAAATACACGAATACCGTCCGATCCAAAAGTGCAAAAGTTCACATCCATTTGATGTGAAAATCTTTTTCGGCGGTAAAAATTTCAGAATTCAATTTCCTTTGCAATTTAAACTAATTTACATAATTCATATTGGTATTATTTGCATGAATTACTGTAATGCATATTAGCAGAGTCACTCTTCAAATGCTCCGAAACGTACGAAACATGCACAGTTATCTTCGGATCCTCTCCATCGACAGTAAGTATTCTGAAAAATCAATAAAGCACAAGTGGAAAAGTTTAGATGATAAAATATAACAGAAAAATTCATATCATAATTTACTTGAAAACAGCTATAAACATCATTTTATACATATTAAAATTGTTTCGAATACCACATCCATTGTGTTTTATTCGTCATAATTCATTTTAAAAACAATAAAAATCAATAGAGTAATTTAAAAAATTATAGGAATTGGCAAAATTATAGAAAAAAATTTTTGTAAAACCAATTTACCTTTTCACCTATTCATCTATTAGGAATGATATTACAGAAATTAGCATTTCCGAAGTAGTATTTTCTTTTTTAGTTTTCATTTCTTGCACATTGGAAAAATCAAAATCGGGGAGTGCATGAGGAAAATCAAACAAGCTAAGAATCTGCAAATATGCATTCAATAACTTTTAGGTAAGCTAAATGTATTTCTGTAGTGATTTTTGTGACAGATTGTTAATAAGCATTATTTCTTGTCATTTGAACTATCACGAATGTACATTTCTGACAAATTGCTAAAGTGCAAATGTACTTTAAAAGCATTGTAAAGTGGGATGGATTTTTGATTTATTTTCAATCCGGTAATAGGAATTAATATCAAATAATAATTGATCATTGTTTGCAAAAATAAGATATAAAGTGTAAGTGTAAAAAAGTATTCTGAAAAAAAAAAACACTAAATTTTCGTAGCATATTTATAAAAGCATACTGATCCAGTGGTGTATTTTTCTTGTTTTTAAATTAACGAAGTATCATTTGAACGATACATGGAAATTCAAAATATATTCAAATAGCTAAAAGGCTATCTTTATTATCCGATTCTTCTACAATTAAATCTGCCAGTGTAAGAATTTCAGTTTTTAATTTCATTCGAACTTTTATCGAAATTACTATTGTCAGAAATGACGAAAATATCGTATAAAACAAATTTAGCAATTATTTTTTTGATTTTTTTTAAATTTAATAATATATTATCCTGCATTTAATTTGGTTTTTTCTTCTAATTTCATAATATATTACCTTTCATTTAGGTAAAGAGTAAAAGTGCTCATAACTACTAGTTTATTGTTTTTGCACGTTCTCTTCGTGGAACTAATTAGAAAATAATTCTTTCAAAATTTTTTTTAAAATTAGTTTTATGAAAGGAGTGTGCAAAATCATTTTACCTTTATATGTCAATGGTACTTCAATCTCTTTCTTTTTAATGCATAATCTCAAAAATATTTTCCTTTCCCTATTGAATCCACATTGACTTCAGATTTTATCAGGTAAAAGTTGTTATTATCACTCTTGCGAGATTGTTAAATGAATGTATTACTGGATATGATATAATATAATTTCAGTTAGTTAAATGGTAGAAAAATAGATTAAAATTCAATTTCACTCATAAATTTGATAAAAAAGAATGAAAAATCACACGCAACTCGATCCTGATATTGCTAACTTTGCATTCGCCTTACCGGTATATCATTTGCATATATTAAATTTATCATTTCATTAATTGCTCATTAAAAAAGAAAAATTCAGAAATTTTAGCTAAACTTATGAGCCAAAATATTCCTCAACTATGAAATATCCGTAAAATCTCTCAAATCTTTTCACAAGCTAATAGATTGTTTTTTCTTTTTTTTTTTTGTTATTCCTTTCTTCATATAAAATTTATTCTGAATTCAAATAATCGATTATATGCCACAAACATCTATCCCGAGATTTTTTTCTATTTCAGCTAGGAATTCTCGGACTACTGGCATTTGGGATATCTCTCCATATCGTTCAGAAATCACCGCGCTATCATAATGTATTTGGAATTTTATTCATCACTTATGTCTCATTTCATATCCAAACCACGACTGTCTTAACCCTCTGGACACTTACCAGAATTATTGTGTAAGCTACAAGCTTACTAAATAATATTCTAATGGCTAATTTGTTGTCTACAGCATTGCTTATATTCTTTTCTTTTTAAAGATTAACAAGTATTAATCAGTTTGAAAAAGAAAAAAAAAATGATATCAGTTCCTGCTGGATATTTGTTAATCATGATTGATAGTCAATTATTGATATGTTAATTAATTAAGCTCAATGGCTAACATATCAATAAATTCTTTCAACTTAATGTAACTTTTTTCTTCTCTCTCTGCTTACATTGTAAGCTATGCGAAATTTAGAAGAAATATGGAATTGACATCATTTCCATGGATTAATTTCCGTCGGATATCATCTCCTCTTGCTAATTCCACGTTATATGCGGCTATTTGGTTACAGCTAATTTTGGCAATTAATCGCTTTTGCGCAATTTCATATCCAATAATATATCCTCGTATATTTAATCGAAGAAATGCATGGATGACAGTCATATCATTGTGGTCATGCAGTACATTAATTGCTGCGCTTTATTATAACAGTACTTTCATTTAATCATTTATCAGTGAGATAAAATTGATTATTTTATATTGTCTTCTTTTTTTGCATATAACTATAGGATAAGTTGCTTTTATTTAATATCCATTTAATATTTTCAATTTAAAAAAAAAAATTTTTTTCTACCTAATAGTTGAATGCGCGAATTACTTCGAAACACGTATTCATTCATGGTCCACTCTGTATGGACCGTGTAATCACGCTTTCTACGCTTACATTGCTACTTTCCTCTCCGATGTTATCATCTTTATTAGTGCTGTCATTGATGCTATTGCTTTTTATCGTATTATTACTTACTTAAAAGTATGTTTTTATTTTGCATTCGCCAAATTATGCATAATTATTTTACTAAGATATTAAAAAATTTCGAAATTTCAACTTTTTGATAATATTGCTTTGATTTATTTCAACATCTCAAAAATTTCCTATTTCAGTGATTAATTATTTCGTTAAAACTCTCTTATATAACTGAATTTGATGTGAGATTTTGTTTGCCTCAACATTATTATTCTTAATTTGTACTAAACGTAATTGTAGGCAAAAGAATGTCGTGGAAATAATGCAGCACAGCAAAGATGTAAACATGAAATCGTATTTTTCAAAGAGGTAAAAAAAATAAATTCGATTCTTTTTACATATAGAATTTAAATTTATGATTTTCAATATAATTTTTTACAGAAAGAATTTGAAAAGTGTTAATGTCACTGAAATGATATAGCATATTTTACTTCACATTAAGTTTTATATTTCTTTCATTAATGCTACTAAGTGCATTCCATAATATTTAATAGCATTTGATAGAATACATTTCAGACGTGCGTCAGTACTGCAATACATGCAATTTTTGCTGCTATATTTCGTATTGATATACCTGTATCTCGTTTGACTAAAATTACCTATGTCTGGCTTTCAATACTCACATTAGATGGGTAAGTACAATCTTGAAAAAATAAAATGAATATCAAAATATAAATTATATGTTATGATTTCAATGAAGTTAAAAAGTGAAGCTGCATGATGTCAACTATCAATTCAAGATTTAAGAAACATATAAACTTTATTAGCTAGCAAAACCTATTTGAAAACTTTTCATTTCTCTAAAAATTTGGTTTATTTTTGGGCTGTTTAAAATTCTATTAATCAATGTTTCTCCAAATGTGATGAGATTTTCCAGCAATAAAATAAAATAAATAATAATTTGTTATTAAATTTCAATTTTAGTTTGGCATTCGTATACTTCAATCATCGTGTTTTGACTAAACAAAATGCAGTTGGCTTTCATATAAGTACAATGGGCTTACAAACAAAAACAGTGAGAAATGACGTGAATGCAGCAACTTAAATAATCTTAATTAGCGATGAAAATAATACAAATTAATGCTTAATTAAAAATTAAATAATGGTGGTAAAAACAGCTGTTGTAATTTATGGTCTCGTTTCTATTGACAATTTCATCTGCTGAATACCAGTATGGATAGTATAAAGGCCATTTGATCGTTATTTGTTTAAATTTCCAATCGGTTATATATTGCAAAATAAATCTCTTTTAAATAATTAGTTAAGAAAAATGGGAATAAATTTGATTTTTTTTTGAAATTAATTTTCAAATTATTGAAAAGATCTACTAATGCATCATATAATTCTTTCTCTAAAATATTTGCTATCATTATGCTTGTTTGTTGCACATTTGAAATATTGATAATGTAATAGCCATCAATAAGTAACATATTGCAAAATAAACCTCTATTAAAATGCACAAATTTCTCTACGGTTAAATTTTATACTTAATTTTTATCTCAAATATATTTTTTCAAGTATCCAAAGCATTAACCAATTCTAATTTCAAATATTAAAGAGATACTGCTTCATATTCACCCATTCTCATTCTCTAACTGAAATATTTCAAATTTATAAAGTAATTCTTGCAGAATATCGCATTTTAAAAATATTTTAAGAGGTAAATGAAATTAAGAAATTGATAGAATGCATCGTCGTCGGATTCCGTCTTCTTTCTTCTTCGCATTAGAAGATGCATTTTGAAGCATTTCCATGTATGTTTTATTTTTTGCAGAAAATACATTTGTAACTTTTACTAAACACAAATTTTTGCAAATCATTTTTTTCATCATTCATGACTTTTCCATATGTTTATGAAAGCTTTATTAATTGCTTCATGAAATTCCTTTAAAAGTGTATTTGATAATGAATGCATTTTCATGTATGCTTTTTCTTTGTAGAAAACACATTGTTACTTTTACATAACTAAGAATTTGCACGGATTAAATGTAAAATTTGCACCTTTCGTAGGTTTTTTTTTTATTGGTAAGAATAAAAAAAATTCAAAAATTTTCAGTTTCGGCTTTTGCAATTTTTTCAGCCTCTCTGGGTATTTGATTGTTCGTTTAAATTTATTTTGCTATTTTCTACTCACGAACACACACACACACACACACACACACACACACACACACACACACACACACACACACATACACACATACACGCATACACATACACATATATACATATACACACACGCACGTACACATACATATACATACAGTCACACATATACGCATGCGCACATACTCGGGCCTATTCACAAGAAATATGTGTGCAAATTAAAAAACGGTATTAATTTATGTATAATTGTGTATTATCAAATGTAATAAAAACAAATTTTGAGTAATATTAATTTGTCGTAAACATGCATTTTTACATTAACTTATTACAAATACAATTTGAGTAAATATATATCAGAATTGAAGAATAATGGCGAAATTCATACAATTTTTGACTTTTACTTTTATCTCGAAAAGATTGTCCGAAACAGCTCGAGTGGTTGCTAGACATCGTAAAGCCTTTATACATTTTACATTGTTTGTTTGTTTGTTTTTTGGTTTTTGAAATTCCAATAAGATAAAAAAAAAATATTATTTGAATGGATCAAACTGTATCCATGAAATTACTCCTTCGATTGCAAAATTTTCTAGCTATTTAGACACCCATTATTTGCAATATTGTATATTATTCCAAACTTGACAGCAATATAGTTATGCTTGCATTCTCTTCCTCTCTCCCTTCCTCCTTCTCTGTCTCTCTTTCTTTCTCGAAAATCATTTCATGTTTATTGCTAAGTGCGCAAAATCAACATCTCCACCCCTTCCCCCCTCTCTCTGTTTAGCATATATATTCGTTTAACAATTACTACCGTATCATTCTTTAATTAAACTCTTCGCAAACATGTTGGATCATAGGAACTATGACATCTTTAGGATTTTAAATTTTAAAAAAGTGTTTTTAAATTGTATATTAAACGTATTTATTGATAGAATTCGAAAAGCAATGAAATTTACATAATGCTTGTATATGCTAAAATTTGACCTCATAACACACAATTTGCCTGTCAATATCCTACAAAGCAATATATTGACATATTGATTGATTCCATTATTCAAATGGATTTGAAAAAGATCATAACTTTTATATCTCATCGATGATTAATAATGTAAAATAGGATGAACGAGTAAAAATTATGCATGGATAATGTTTAAAGGAATTGTCATAACTTAAAATATCATTTACAAATTATTTATTCCCATTGAATTGTTAAATTAAACATCCAATTCCCAATTTAAAAATCCAATTTCCAGAGTTCTGCAACGATGGTCCCGTTTCGTGCATCGTTGCATGTGATCGGGATGCTACCCATTTCCTTGCATTAAAATTGGCGCATTTGAGTGGGGAGGGCTGTGGGTTGTTTGAATTGTTCGTTTCTCTCT
>UPTC01000302.1:0-46109 GCA_900537255.1 Acanthocheilonema viteae | reverse complement strand
AGAGCCAATTTAATCGAAAGAAAATAATCATAAAATGAAGTTTGGAACATTTGCACAATGATAAAGCAGCAAATTTGTAACAATTTTTTAAATAACAGGATCATTTTTTTCCGCAAATTTTTTCTTCAAGACTCTCAAAAAAAAAATCTCAAGCAAAAAAAAAAATGGATGGATGAAGAACAGTTGTTATTGCACGTAAATCTCATATCAAAATAATAAAGAAATTTGCTTTTAGTATAGTGTTATTTCTTTTTTTAAAAACAGGAATAATGAAAATTTCGATATAATAATTTTTGAATTGAAATATGAAACTTTGAATTGTGCTCTGTCGATTCGATCCTCATTTCAGACCATTTTGTTGTTTATGAGCAGTGAAATATTGTTGCGGTGTTTGTTTTCTCTTAAATATGATAAATTCTAAATGAAGCTGTCTTTGAAAATGAAGAAAAGTTAAAGCAACAAGCAAGGAAGCATACACACACACACACACGCATACAGAGAGAGAGGAAGAGATGGAGAGAGAGAGAGGGAGGGAGGGAGAGAGAAGGATTCTGTCTAATGAAAGTGGAGATGGATAATGAAAGGAAAAGCTTAATCTGCCTGGTAGCTTTCCTTCCCTCCGCCATTTTGCTTTTCCTCTGTGATAATGAGATATCACACCTTCCTTTGTTTCTTTTTTTTTCAATGTTTATTATCGATTCGATGTAAATGTTTGTTATTGAGTAGCTTTTCAGCTTTATTAATTTATTGTCCACAAAAAAAAAGAAAGAGAATTTATCGGTGATGGAGAAGAATGTATTAATTTGGTTGATGTATTTTGATGTAATTATTGTTGAAATAGTTTGAAATGGAAATTGAAAGTTTAGAATGCGGAATTTAGTTGTAATAGTGATAATAAGCAATATAAAAAGAAAAAGGAATGTTTTGTAGCAAAGAAATAACTGAATGAAAATAATTTAACTGAATGAGAAAAATAATTTAAAGTTAACAGCTGAGGATTGTTGATTTAGGTGAGATTTTGAAAGTAAGCAGCTGACGCTATCAGATGATTCAGTATGGTATTAGTTCGTTAACGATATTATCACATGGTTAAGAATACTCTCAGATTGGTTGAGGGTACTATCAGATGGTTGTGCATAGTGATACATTACATGCATAGTATTTGATGAAATATATCTTTGTCACAGCACAAATGTTCTCCTAAATTGTCTGATCAGAATTACAAGAAGAGTGATAAGGTGTACAAAACATATTAGATGTATATCTTCAATGTTATGGCGGTAATTATCAACAACCATCTTTGATCATGAATTTAGCTAATGAATTAATATGCGCCAAAACATAAGTCTGAATTTGATTTAGCCTGAATCCTTAGCTTATTAATTTAAAGATGGTAGAATCAAATTAATTAATTAATTAAGAAAAATCTTTGACAATGCAATTCATTTATCCATTTGTTTGGGTGAGAGGTATAGTGATATAAACAATTAGAATCACTGGCTTATAGAATGATAAGAAAGATATTTAACAAATCTAGTCAAACTTGAAAAAGTGTTAATTGCTGTGTATTTTACTCAAAGACTATCGATGTTTTCAGGTTAAAGAGATATAAATGAAACATGAATATACAACATTTTTTGCCTGTACAGCTTTCTTTCCTCCTATTATTATTACTGGTGATAAAAGAATGTGGATGTAAACGAGGTGGTATACTTGGCGGTCGTGGTACATCAGGTAGTCGATCCGGTGGTTTATTTGGTGGTTGGCGTAAGAGTGGTGGTGGATCGTTTGGCTCGGGATCTGGTCCTGTGAAATCTGGTTATCCACGGAGAACGTATGGAGGTGGTAACATTGGTAGAACGAGAAGTGATCGTTGGGGTAGCAGCTCACGTACTTCGTGGGGGCGACCACGTGGTGGCGGCTTGTATGTTTTATTTTTAATATTATTACTTTACAATAGCGCCATTTTTTAGTGTCTCAAATAATTTTGGAATATTTTTATTGTTTATCGCTTTATTTTTTTAAATATTAAGTTTTGATGAAGTGGATTTAAATTATTTTTAAAAGTTTTAGTACCAAAAATCATTAAAGTTTGATATTTGCATTCTTCGACTTATTTTGTAATTTTTTTTTAAAGGTTTACCAAATCAAACATTGGCTCCTTTATCGCTGGTGCTGCAGCTGGTTACCTCACTTATAAGGCTGGCAAAGCATTGATACGAAGTGCTCATGCACCAATGATGTGCGTTTTTCATCTTCAGCTTTCTCAAATTATCTCATCTTTAATAAGTTAACAGGTAAAGAATATCATGAGCAATATTATTGTTTGAAAAACATAGTACAGTAATATTATTTCATGAAAAAATTCAGGTGGAATAATCGACCATATTATTGGGGTTCCAATTACTATCGTGGTGGCTACGGTACACATATGTGTCGCATGCCTATTGAAGGAGATGATCCACAGTTGGGTAATGTATACTTCGAGGATGGTGGAAGACCGAAAGAACTTGTCTGGAGTTGTAATTATGATGAATATTGCTGTGGCTATGACTGCTGTTGGCGCGGTGGTGGCACTTCATCTTTTTGGAGTCGCGGGTTCGGCGATATCCTTCTAATTCCTGTTGCTATCATGCATTTCGTTTGAAATTTCAAAATCATTAGAATTTTACATATCATTACTGTAATTAGGGAGGTTATATGATAGCCTTATTATATGGCTTCCTAGGTCGTAATAGTGTCCGGAATTTACGAAGATTTAATTGATTCTAATCTAAAAAAAATCGAATTTCGCTTATAACTTTAAGGAAATTTATTGAATATCCGAAGATTCACATTTCATTTGTATTTAAATAGTAAATTTTGAGAAGCAAAAAAAAGGAGGCAGTATAATTTTTCTTTTTCTATTATTAAGTTCACTTTTACAAAGTTTTACATGAAATAAGTTTGAAACGAACGACCTGTGAATTTCAGCCGGAGAACAGTGGAAGATTTGTCAGTTTATTTTATGTTTATACTTATTAACTTTTAAAAATTGAGATTATATTTAATTGCTATCATACTTTAGAAATGTTATGGTCAGGTGATATTACGATGTTTCGCGCATGCTGTGATACCAAAAAAATCTGTCACATCTTGGGAATTCAATTTTTTTCCTTCATTGCAAACTATTCACCAACATATTTTTGACATTCAGCTAAAGAATATTTAAATTTTTTATATGTCCTATCATTCTCTTTTTAGTTAAATTTTGAATCTTTGAAGGTGACAGCATAATATATTGGTCATGTAGTCTTGTAGAGATGGAAATACATTTAGAGAATTGGCACTAGATGATCTAAAGTGATCAAAGGGTCAAAGGTAGATGATCTGAAACGGTCAAATTGTATCTGAACGGACGTTTTTTCAACAGTGGGATATATGGTAGAGAAAGAGAAAGAGCGCTCATATGATTTAAATGAAAGTTGGAAATTTTGTAATGAAACACTATGGGATTAATTTCTCGATAATTTTTAACGCTTTAAATTCGAAATTTAGATATGAGTACCATATTATTGAAATCAGTAAAATTATTGTTTTGAGGATTGAGAAAAAGGTAACAATCATTTCCTCGATATATCTTTTTCTAATTTTCTTTTTGCTATAAATTTTAAAAATAATAATGAATAATAATACAAGTTATGTTTTTTCACACAAATTTTCATTACAAAATTTCAAAATTCATCGGGTTATTCTGATATACATATTGAATTCTAAATCTATGAAGTGATCATTAAGCGCTTTTGAACAAGTTAGAACTAACACTCATTTACCTACGCCAAAACGCGACATCAATATTTAACAAACAGAACTACATTCGGTTTATTTCCAAACGCTGCTATCGTTAATTCCTATTTGTTCATTTTGGAATCAGAAACTTAAGTCTAAATTTCGCACTCTTTTAGATTGCACGACTATTTCACAATTTTGTTAGTCTTAAAATCTCCTCATCAAAGCTACAATCTTAGCAGATGACCATATAAGAGCACCACTTAAAGTTCGAAAGATTTTTTCGATTTGTCGATAATAATAATCATTTATAATATCCGAGCTCGTCTGCTTTTGCTATTTGGATTGTGCTACTTCTTGATAAACTGTGCAGTTGGCTAACATTCAAGAGCGTATAATTTACCAAGTCAACAAACTTTTTATACTGTATCACCACCCTGGTTACGTTCAACAATTTCAATATTTTGTAACACTGTTTCAGGCACAACTTAAAGAACTATCAAGAATAAAGCAATCACAGACACCAGCTATCTTTTTTTCTGCTCCAGGATTTAATAATTTGGTGCTCAAGAGTGCCCATATGGCATCTTCAAATAAATTTCGAACTTTCTCGGAGTTTTTCACTTTATAACAATGGCATGTAATAATAGCAATTCGAGGAGAATTTTATTTTCCTTGATGACAAAATACGCTGAGTCATTGACACATAATGATCGTGCATTTAATTGCATGTTATTATTGAACTTTGAAACCTGTGATATCAGTACTTCTCGTTAGTAGATTTTAACTTATTTTTCTTGATGGTGAAATGTAGTATTAAGTTATTGGCATTTAATAGCGCAATTAATTCATCATATATTCATTAAATGTTATGTTTTGTGACAATCTCCTATTAATAATGAATTCGGCTCATTTTCACGATCGATTTATTCAAATGACATTTTCTTTCATCCAATCTAAAATTTCCGACAAATTGTTCGAAAGCCCTAACTGCTGCAATTCTAATTTCCTTTTTCTCATTTATAGCTTCGTTAACAACAGCTGAATACTGGAAAAAATTCGTGGTTTTAGTATACATATATTACTTTTAGAATTATAAAAAAAAATTAAATGACAGTACCAATAAACACACAAAACGAATAGGTATGAGGATAAAATAATGGAAAAGAAATAAAACAATCTAACTGAACTGGAAAGTTCTGCAACAGACGGAAAAAACATTTTTCAAAATTTTATGCATCACATCAAAAAATTCCAGGGACACTGGAAAATAATGAGTTATTCATCAAGTGCAGACTTTTCAGGTGGCGGCCCGCAAGGCGCAATCATCTGATTCAACAGACTGAACCGAATCCTAGCTCGCGATTCATTTTCGCATACTGCTATCAAACTTAGATGATCTGGGTGGCCTGAAATTATCTCTCTTCTCCAGAGAAATTATAGTTTAAGATTTTTTTGCCAAGCATTATCTATGTTATTATACCAAAAATTTTTTTTTGCTTTCCAAAGGATAGTTTTATGCAATACCATCCTTTCAAAAAAGAAAAGATTTCCAAAATGACTTCAAATTACTAAATCCTCTAACAATAATTTACCAATCATCGATGCATACGTGTCACGATGCTGATTGACAAGCCATTCCCATCTCGTTGTATCGGCATGTCCTGTACCTGTATACTTTGATTGCAAATGATCAAGCTGTGAAAGTACATGAAATCGTTCTGTTGGCGCGGCCATCGATAATGTTACGACAAATCTGAAAGAAACTCATAAAAAATCATACTTAGAAACTTAGCAATAAACATTTTTGAGTTAGTAGCGTACTTTTTGACCGCAGACAAATGCTATTCACCCCTGCACAATTCATTCGATTAGATGATAAAAACATTAATAAATTTGTCTGCTGTCAAAAGTTTTCCAATTGTTCACAATAGCATTCCTAACCCGCAAAATAAAAATGAAGAAAATGTCTTCATTATATTAGAAACAACAAAAGAATTCAAAAATGAATTTAAAATTGCTATATATTTTCCTTTTATCTAGAGAGACAGCCATTCATTGATATGTTCCAAATAGAAGTTTAAGAAAACAACTAGTCATTGAAAATGTACGAGCAGAAAAAATTATTTATCATGAAATACGTACCTATAATGGTGACAAACTATACAGACAAATGAAAGTTCCTAGATATAATGAAAGTTAACGGAAGTTAAATCAGTCTCTAAAATATCAACGAATAAAAATTGCATTTATCACTTATAAATATATACTCTCACAGTATTAAAAACCACTAAAAATCATCAACGTAATGAAAATCATAACACAGAATTAATGGAAAAAACTAGAATTCATGATATCAAAATCAGTCAATAATTATATCATATGCTGTAAAGATCACATTTGTTATATCACATTACATCGCTACATCACATTTGAGACGAAGTTAGTTATATATTTGAATTTAATTTGTGCTGGATCATATTGTGCATAAATGATTACTGTAAAACTGGATCCGTGATGTTTCAAAAAAATCTTCAATAGCTTTTCCACAGCCCTTAACGGCGGATGATAAAAAAACAAAGCTCTCTCTCGAATATTCCTACTGATGTTCATTATAAAGACAATCTTTCCATCAATGCTTGATATAAAAGCAATATGCATTATTTTTCAAAAGTAACAAATGATCACCAAAGTACTCGGTATTTGAGAAAATTAATATAAAATTATATTATTATATTAACATTACATTAGAGTTGCATTAATGAATCCGTTTTAATAGAATAATAAACAAAGGGTTAGCAGCAACTATAATAGTTAAGCCTATATTAATTTAATTTCCTTACCTACACAATGTTTGCAACAAGTAATTGTAATATTCGACGTATGTGAAACCGGCTTATAAATTTTCTCATCACATGGTGAACGTTCAAAAAATGTCGACAAATCAATTTCTAGTATTGCACGAGCTTCTTTTATCAATGCTTCTAAAACCGGAGACGTGAGCTTTTTTTGTATCTGATCCTGGTTTATAACAAGAAATTTGTTAAGCAATGCTTGAATCTGCTTGCAATAAGAAAACAGACGAGATCGTTGATTACGCATTTCATCCGCTCGAATACTCATCGCCAAGAATTTACAACGCCACATATCAGCTAATATTGCCAAATCTTCAGCTCTATCATGATCATGCGATATCTGAAAAACTTTTTTAAGAAGATAGAAATACTTCATATTTAACAAATGTCCTGCAGAACCATTCGAAATTTCGCGGCTTCTCTTGAAAATTTAACACTACTTAGAAAGTTGAACAAAAAAACTAGGGAAGTTAGTGAAGCTTATAGAATTAATTAGTGGATCCAAAATCTATTTCGAAAATAGTGCTTCACGTTGCAAACCAAGCGAAACAACACTGCAAGTTCAATAGAAAAAAAATTTCTACATATGAATTAGAACTCCAACCTGCGCTTCAAACTTCGTCATCTTATGAGCAAGACGAACTTTATCTTCGCTAAGCGACTTCACATGACATGTCAAATCATCACCCATCGTAGCAACAAGTATACGCTTTAATTCTTGTGTTAATTGTCTTTCTAACTGAAAAAATACAAAAAAAATCTATAAAGTTAGACAAAAGATATATAGTTTTGAATGCATTATCAAAAATTCGACTATCGCGTCGGGATTCTCATAGCGCATTCAAAAACTTTCCCTCCCTTTATATATTTATTGGGAATTGTAGTGAAAAAATATGCATTAGTAAAATTAGAAAAGTTTCTTCTCATTTACAAAGTCGAGGTTGAAAAAGGACAAAATTCAATTATCAAACCTCGAGATCTTTCTTTAGCCTTCTAAGTTCCTTTGAATTATCAGTATTTTCTTCTTTTTCAATTTCAACATTCCCACTTAACGGTGAAGATTCTTTTCCGTCACCAATTGGGCGTATTCTCGACAACTCATAAATTTCCACCTTTCCAGAATCCACTAAAAATTAAATAATCGAAAGGAAAATGAAACAAATTATGAAAAAAACCATTTCGTCACACATATCTCTAACTCTTCTGACAATTTCTTTTGAAACAGTTCATGAACTGGTTTAAAATGCATGAAATAAAATTTGGATTCTAAAAATCATCGACCGAAATTACAATTCTAACGCATATCCGAAGCGTGAAAACTGTTTTTTTCTTTTTTAAATGAGAATGCAGTAATAAATAAGCAAATGCTTACATCTCTACAAAACTAGAATTATCAGAAAAAATACCGCTTTCTGAGAACTGTCCCTCAGTAGTTTCTAATTCAGCTTTATTTTTCGACCCAACAGAATCCGGTTTCACAAATTGATACTTGATTAAAGGTGGAAGAACACCAGGACGGCTTCCTCTTTCATAGGCCGATATTGCTGCCTGAAATATGCAACGAGTACTTTTTGAAATGGAAACCAAAATTTAATAAAACCTACAAACCTCGCTTAGATATATCAGCACATATGTTTCAGACACATAGTGTAATTGAACATCCTTATTTTCAAATATTAAAACTTGCTACGAAAGTTGTCAAATATTAAAATACAATGAAATTTGATATCTGAAACTTTAAGCAACAACCAAATTCCTAACGGAAGTAAGGAAAGCACGCTCATTTATCATTTACTTATCGTTCCCTAGCGATTACAAATAATAAGAGTTATGACTTTCGAAAATAATCAAATTTAACAAATATGGAATAGCCAATATTACCCAGGAATTCATCCTGGGAGAATGGTAAGTGATCAAAATCCACTCATTTTAACTTTCGCTCAAAAGAACTTATTTGCTCAGAATCATGAAAAAGCTAACGACAACATACAATTCGTACTAATATAAAACAAAAGAGAATGTTTACTTTAAATTATTTCTTATTCTTACTATTAATTTAAAATTCATTTGCTCAACAAGTAATTTGACCCAAATAATAGTCGACTCTACATAACTGAAAAAGATAAATAATCCGCCGCTGATGAAACAAAAAATCGAATTTGTTAAATAAATATGAGGATAACTTAACAACTGATATGTGAAGTGTAAAATCAAACTTATATCACCAAGACGAAAGCATTTGAGAATGGCATTCCATTAATACTTTAATCAGCTGTGGATTCTTTTCTTCTTTATAGTGTAAAGAAGTGATTTTTTAGGCCCAACATTTAGAGAATGAAGACTAAAACCTAAGCGATAAAATAGGATTACACTTGGTCAGCCAAATTTAGGCTGATGTTTCGTTAGCTCTAAAAAAGCCATTAAACTAAAGCAGCTTCAAGAACCTGAATTTTACCTTATAAGGCTCCCATGGGACAATTCCTGACGCGTTGCGTTTCTTTACGTGTAGTTTTTCTTCCATCAACAATTGGCACCCTTAATATGAGTTTAACTGGGCAAGACAAAAAATAAGTTCCATGAGCTTCAAACACATGATTATGCTTTCTTCTTTTACAAATTTAGCCTTGGTATTCAGTATTCACATAACAAGATTTGACGAGTAATAATAAAACGTCGATTAGTTTATATGTTTGGAATTGGCATGGCTTATAAAAACTTCCTTAATATAATGTCACATTAAGTGATCACTCTAACCACTTGAAATTATGATTTAAATCAATAATGTTTAAATACTATAGGGACTAGATATTTCCATTTCTTTAAAATTCAGTCTTAAACATTTGTTAGATATATTACTTCAAACAAAACTAAGAAAGAAGGAAAATAACCAAAAGAATGGGTAAATCTTTATATTCTATCAATGTTTTATTATCATTTTGATTCAGTGAACAAAAAAACAATGAAATAACACTTTCTTCACACCAATATAAAAAGCGAGAAAATTTCAAATTAAATCAACCACGAATTAATATTATAAACAGTTATCAGAAAGGAAACAAAGCAATGACTTTATCGCAAATAATTGAAATTATAGGGAACAAACAAACCGGGTGAACTATTAACAAGCCAATATGAACGCCCAAGCGTACACTTTTTGCTTTTAGCATTGGTGGTGCTTTCACTATTACGGAATGACTTCCTCCGTAACATTTGATAAAGTGAATAGCTGCAATGAAAACAATGTGCTAACTGTTTTAATTTTCACTTGCTCAATTACAAATAATTACATTAATAATCTTTTAACAAGGAAGATAGCTAAATAATGAGATTATTTATATATAATACTCGAAACACTGAAATCAGAATGTTAAAATGAAAAAAATGTCGCAGTGAGGTGATTTGATACTTACAGTATAAATTCCATATAAAATTACCAAAGAAACTTTATTCCCAGTAAATAATTTTAGCAAGGAAAAGACATGTCAAGTGTTTAAAACACGAAGAAATTGTAAGAATTATAAACATCACAGATTTTTGGCAGTCATATTTCCTGAGAAACTATAAAAAATTCCAAAAATTTGATAAAATTTTTTCGAGAAATTTCCAAAAGAGGTGAGAACGTAAAGCCTTGAAAAAAAGAAATCACTATAACTTGTTCGATTTTCACTACAATATCTTATCGAAGTATAATTTCTTTTCAGAAAAATCTTTGAAACACTGGGCCCTCATGCTCCATATGTAATATCCTTTATCATTTATGTAATATTCTTTATATTATTTCAAAGCTTTTGTCACAACGTTTTCAATATAATTATAATAACTTTAAAAACATAATAAACTTGAGATCATTAGAGTAATTTGCTGTCCTAGATTTTATGAACCGCTATAAATTCAACACGAATGTTTCAAATTGCTAAACCATGTATGGTTTAAGTTTCCAAATCACCACGTATTAAAGGTACTACTAATTACTTCTTTACACTGTGAAGGCTGCATGCAGGTACTTCGTCCAGGGTTTTACCACTCGAAGCCAGTCATTTAAACCAAAATGAAGTAAACGATTTTCAGCAGTTCTTTCACCCTACAATTATCTTAAAAGTTAAAAAAAATTCTTTAACCTTAAAAGTTTAAAATATTCTTTAACAAGTCTAGGTACAATACAATCTTTGCAAAGTGGTCCAAAATTCAATTTCCTAAGATTTTCATTGGACCCAGATTTGAATTCATGTAGTACCTGTTCCAATTTTCGCCTTGTAAACTCTCGTAATTTGTGAATTTCTTCAACCAAATTTGCTATTCGTGGAAATACGCAGCACTCCGCACTTTTGGCAAATGATGTTATCAGGCGTCCAAAAAGTAAAAGGCGTAACATCGTCTTCACAAGCATATCACCCGATAGCGAATGCGGTTCCACTGAATCCGCAAACATTTCATTCCTTCCCTCAAATAAAGTCATCTATAAAGCCATTTATATAAATTACGAGATTACAATTTTTTGTTCCTAAAATTTCTAATATATAAAAAGTGAACAAATTCTAAATTCGGATTATAATGTTTGTACAAAAAAGCACAACAAAGAAAGAAAAGAAAGAAAAGAAAGAAAAATCTGTTTTCAAGAACTAGAAGAAATTGAAATTCTGACGAAAAGAACCTCTTTTTCATTTTGAAAATGAGCTGATATTATCTGGATACATTCATTTAGCACTGGAAATACTACAGCCTCCTTATCAGGGACTAAACGATTTGTAGCTAGACTGAACAATGCATAACATGTCATTACTGCTGATGAAATTCTGGGACTCAACTGAAATAAAGAAAAAAAGTGAAAATGAGCTGTTCAAAAAAAGGCGAAAATCGGAAAAAACGTTTTAAAGAATGATTTAAATTAATTGAAGAAATGAGAGCACAATTCAAAGACAAAAAGTGAGGACATAACTGTACAAATATAGGCAAACATGAAAATTAGAATCGATACCTCCATAGCTTCTAAATCCAAGCCACGTATGTCCATTACTGCAGTATTGATAGATTCAGCAAACCAACGTTGAAAAGTATCAGCATTAAGTTTTTGCAGACATGTGTCACTACATGAGCTATTTTTGAGAAGACGTGACATAATCACCTTACTGAATATCGTTAAAAGCTCTTCCTAAAAATAAAACAATAGACCAGAAATCTGTTTTAAGGAAATTTTGGGCAAGTTCCAAACAAAGTAAAGATTTTTGATAATATTTTTATTGCATTATTAGCACCTACTTTTTAATATTAATATGGAAAAATATAAAAAGCTCTACAAGTATAATTCCTCCTCAAACAAGTACCAAAACAATTATGAAATCATTCAGATTCAATTAGTTCTAAATTTCTACAAATTAATTCCTGTCGTTTTTAGATGAAATAATTCTGACTATTCGCTACACAGTGGCCATCCTAACAATGAAATGTACCAAAAAATTATTTGACAGATCAAATCTAAAAAAAATTTGTGTCCAGATAAAATTTACTCTTGATGCAAGATGTACAGACATCACGCGACGCACGGGCTCATATTGCTCATTTTTTTCAAGAAGTAGTTTATCAATAATTTCGGGAACAATTGCAACCGAATAGCATATCATCGGTACAACTCTGTCAGATGAATCCCGTTCTATTAAGCGTTGCAACAAGTTTGTCACCTTCCTCAACACTTCATTGTTCGTGCCATCCTAAGCGAAAGTAAATTAAAATTTACTCCATTAGATTACTCACTTCATTTATTTACGAAACAGATCCAAAAAGAGTTTACTACAAATAATAATTAAGGATACTCCAGTTAATGGCATGTGTAAAAACATCTCTATGTAATGCTTACTTGTAGCAATATTCGAGTACACAAGAGAACACATCGAATATTAAGACCGTGCTGTGCAACGGATGCAGGACGCGTTTTTAACATTAATGTTATCATCTTCCTAAAAAAATGACTGCCTAAAATTCTTTCCGTAAGGACCTTCAAAACACTAATATGATGACCTATTTACTACGTCGATACAAGAAGTCACATGCATAGTCCTACTTCTACTTTCCAACAAACTAACCAAAGAAAGAACGAAATAATATCACTCCAGTGCTCTTCACCACTCAGCTGATGCAATACTTCGATGAAATTCCGCTCTTTTGACGATGCTACTTGATGAAGTTCCAGGACTTTACCATCTGTACACCGATCACTTTGTTTACCCGACCAATAACGAACTGCAAGCACCACACTGTGCCACATATTGCCAACATCAAGTTTGTTTATAAACTGAAAAGAAAATTTTCCAAATGCAGAAAAATTCCCATGCATTCAGGATATACCATCCATCTTAAAATAAAAATACGCCATTATAAAGTACTATTATATTATTGAGTACATTCATGTTTTCGATAGATTTATCGGAACAGAAACTTGAAAACTTTCAAAAGATAAATTAAAAAAATCTACCTTAACACAACATTCAGCTAACTTCTCGCAAGATATTGCTGAAATAGCTGGTGTCTGGAACTTCTGAACTACTTCAAGTAACTTATCATTATAGTTATTTTCTGAGAGTGCCTGATCAAACAAACACATCACAGCAGCTTCATCACTTCCAACTAAAATTTTTGCCGAGGATGTGCCCATCCGTACTTTGTCACATCGAATCGTAGCTACATTCTGCAAATAATAAAATAAACAAGTATAGGAATTTTACTTAAAATGCAAAAGATTTAAACTTCATTCACTTATAGCACACTATTGCTTTAAGCAGACAAAGAATACTTGGACACTTTTTTATTACAGTTAAAAGCATTACTTTAGCTTTCTTCAATTCATCTCCTCCGACAGGAAGCATTATTGCTGCCCTTTTTCGTTGTGCAATGTTCGGCCGTTCTATTTTTTTCGGCGTTGATAATGTCGAAATCACCTTATTTTCCTAACAAATGATGAGAATCAATTTATAATGACTTGCAGCACAAGACATTAAGTTTTGATCCTCAAACTTTTAGAGTTCCTGCTGTCAAATTTAAGAGTGCTGAATCTAGATAATAAATTTGCAAAATCAAGTAACGTTCCAAAGTGTTTTATTTTTTGCAAGAATTTTAACAGAATAGTAGCAAATTGATGCAAAAACTGACTAGGATATGCTCAATTCAGGCATTACTAATTCAAACCAAAAAAGCTGAGATTTAGATTGTAATTTAAAGCATATAAAGAAAGTTTTCAATAACAAATTTTTCCCCTCCCTTTTCATTAATTAAAAAAGTAAGTATAAGCAGAATTGCCTACCATAGGTTTACGCACTTGAACTCTTCCAAGTTCCTTCATACATGATGTTTGCATTGTAAGCCTTTTGCGCATCTTTTTGTACATTTCCGACCTCACTGTACTGATCGATTTCTACAAAAAATGGCGAAATTATTTCCGCAACAGAAGAGTCAGTTAACAAGCAATTTCATCATTCGACTCATAAACTTATAGGAATCGTTCAAACAATCAAGTTGCAAAGGAAAAACAAAAGTATTAAAGCATGTTCTAAATATGCATGTGTTAGAATAGAAATAAATCGAACCTTGGCCGTTAGTTTTGTCGTCTTAGTTTTCTCTGATCCAATGCAATTATTCGAAAAATGAATTTCGCCTAAAAAATTATATTTTCTGCATCGATTTCTTATTAGCATTGTTGATACTGTTTTTTGTTTCTTGAAGTTATCGAAAGGATAAGAAGATTTTTCTAATAAATACCTAATGCATTTTCCATTTTGATAGATGAAACTCCAACATCATCCGCAACAATTTCTAATCGATTGTCTTCACCATTATGAAGATTGCTTACTTCCATTCCTATAAACATTCTAGTCAGTGACATTCTATCAGAGGTACAAAATCAGTACGAATGAATTATATATATATATATAAACTTATGAGTTGAAGCTTGAAAACAAAGAAAATTTGAGAAGAAATCTTGCAAAGCATACATACATGTTTTTAAGATAAAATAAAAAGTGAACACAATTTTTATAAAGCTAATGTTTAAAAAATTTAACATACTCCAAAGGAATACAAAACAACAATAATAAGCAAAACCACATGAAAAAATATATTTTGCCAACTGACCGAGTGCTTCGATAGTTGACGTCATAGACTTATTCACATTCTCACTCTCCTCAATCTAAAATTCAAATTTATTATATACAATCGAGATAAAATAAATTAGACACCCAGTTTTAAAATATATCAAGTTTGCTTTCGATAGGTTCATTACATCTAAAATTCTATAAAAAGTAATAATCACAAATTACAACATACCACTGGCTCTTTTCCATAATCAACTTCAGACATTTTTGATTTTTGCGAAGATGTCGTAATTTGATTCGCATCTTCCCACTTATCATCTGCGTTACTAACTCTTTCTTCAACCAATTTACGCTTTCTTGCTTTACTTGCCATCTGTTTATTACTCCGTGTCACGCCTAATTTTTCGGATTTTTCAATCTCAGCACTCTTTGACAAAGATTCGACAACAATTTCAGAATTTTCCGATTCTACTTCTCGCTGTACCTGCGTTGTTATTGACCGAATGCTATTTTGTTTTTCCTTCGTAAATTGATTTTCTAACTTTATAGTGCTTGAAATTTCGTGTTTCGTCAAATTATCCCAATCTTTTGACGACTTCCATTCACCTGACCTCTTCCATGATACTATCAAATTCGAAACTTCTTTTCCCGACACTCTCTGCGCTGCTATGTTGTCATCATTTATAGTCCGATTTCCTGTAACTTCGCCCGACTTTGCATTCGCACTTTCCTGCTGCGTCAACACAATTTTTGTTCCCATGTCATTTTGAACATTGGTAAATTTCTTATCGTCAGTCATCAATTCTTGGCTCTCTTTGGAAGATGAAAAATCAATTACTTGTTTCCTTCTCGATGAACGTCGTAATAATCGTTTTTGTAAAACAGGATTATCGATGTATTCCTCGAACTTTTGGTCATTTTGGATAGTTTTTAATTCAGCACTTTTATCCCTAAGCATTTCTAGAGCACTTTTAATCCTATCTTCTGGTAGTCTTATAAGATTTTGTTCCTCTTCTAAATACCTTTTTCTACTAGATACTGCTCTTTCTGAGGTCATTTTCTCGCTTCCTAACCACTGCGTCATGGAATCTTGATTTTCCTCTAGTTTGTCTTTTTCAATATCAATACATTTTGTGGTAATTACTGTTGGCAATTTCGAAGAGCCATCTATAATTCCTAAATGTTTGTCTTCATTTTTTGTCTGCGCTTCATTGAGTTTTGTTTGTAGCCTCAACGGCACAACACATTTAGAAACAACAGTAGTAATAGTAGGCGTTGACGTTTGTATAACTGTTGATGCATGCGCTTCCACAGAGAGTGTTTTCTTGATGTCACCTGAGATTTTGAAATCTTGCATGGATTCACTATCCTGCAAAGAATAAGAAAAAGATTAGCAGTCACAGAGATAAATGTTTGCTTTTATAAATCCAACTCCCATGTGCAAATATTGTCTAATCATTTTAATCAACAAAACATTTAAAAAGATGAATTCCAGATCATATAGGTAAATTACTCTACTGCAAATATGCGTTCGCTGCTCGCATACTTACCTCCAACAACTGAATAGAGGATGAAGCATCTTCGTTTATTTTCTAAAAAATCATTTTCAGGTCTGTAAAAATCCATTTTGTAACGAAATTGTATCTTCCTCCCTTTTAGATAATAAGAAATTCCATTCCTTACGATATTAAATAACATAACACTCACGGTTTGTTCATCATGGATATTCGCAGCAATTTCCATAGTAGAGGAAAGTGCACAGCACAATGAATTAGAATCTTCAAACGCTCCAGATGCGAGTACCGTGCTAGCTGTTATAGAAGAATATGTAGGACTTCCAGGGACAGGAGACAGTAATAAAGGTTTAACTTCTGCTGTCAACATTGCATCAGCTGCGCTGGTTATTTCGGACCTCGACTCCGTCTTATCTTTCGGAATTACGCAATCTTCAACTGAGCTTGTTGATGTTCGTCTGCTTGATATACTAGAAGACAATGGTCCAAAGAGATTATCCACACAATCATCCAAACCGTGTTGTCTTGATAACTAAAAATTTTTTCATTGAGAAAAAAATAACCAAAATGATGTTGAAAATACAATGAAGTTTTTATTTCAATAAATTATCATGCATCAAAGACTCGCTATAAAATATCTGTAAAAATTATGCCTCAGAAGTTTTAGCATCCAAAAACATTGGTCTGCTTAGTTCTGGAAGCAAAGGATCCAAATGCGCAAAGCTAAGCCATATAGAAAGCCGTTCACTACCTTTACAGACTTGTTTTTTTTCATTAGTTCGATCCGAAATCTAAAATTACTCACATATTAGTATAAAATATTACCTCTACAGTATATTACCATCACCCAACCCTTTTTAGATTTAATATAACTGAATTCCTAACAAAAAAAACCCAAAATAATCCTTTTCTCCATTACCCAGAACTATCGATTAAAAAAAGAAATAAGCAGAAAACTGAAGACTAAGTCGAGACTGACGTCCACTGATGTATTTCTGCTCTCTTTTTCCTTAGCTGATTTTGAGTTATTCTCATATATTTTTTGGAGAATATTCTTCTGCAACCCATTTTCACCTCGTTGCACATCTTTTTTAGTCAGTTCTTTATTTGTCTAAAAGCTATTTTTTTCTGAAAATTAGACAATACTGATTCCTAGAAGACTGCAAATCATAAGTATGAACAAAACTGAGAAGCAAAAAAATGTGCAAAATAAAAGATCATCCATATAACCTTTGTTGAAGATGAAGTGCTTGGGGTACATGCGTTTGTAAAATCGTCAAGTATGACTGAAACAGTTAACTGATTGTGATTAAATAAGGTAGGAAAACTTCATCACAAAAAAAAAACTTCCAAATATTCAGAAAAAATGAACTGTCAAAGATAAGTTTCGTTTCTTAGGCAGAAAACACGATAGCAGATATAAACTTAATCAATATTTCATAAAATTATTAAAAAATTCTAGAGCTGAAAAAACTTGGATATTAATAGTGTAAGGACCTGCATAATAATTCCAACAGATTTTTTAAAATTACCTTTTTTCTCTTCCATATTTGTACATAATGTTTCTTTTTTCTGTTTTTTAGCTAACTCCAACTGCCTTTTGCATGCTTGCGTCTTTTCCATATGTGCATTTCTAAAACATCAAACTATTTAAATTTTGACGCTAATTAAATACATAATTTCCCTAAAATTTAGATGATATATGAAAAGATAATTATCCTCTAATAACAACCATATGACTAAAAAATGAATTATTTCCTCATCGTATATCAAATAATGGGTGTTTCAACCAGGTTATGTGTTCATGTGAATCTTATATCATTGCTTTCAGTTACAGTTAGAATCATTTTTATAACTGAAAAGAAAATTTGTCGCCCAGTTCGTCAAAAGCTGAAATGATTACAAAAAAAAAAAACTTGACATTGGGAAAAGAAAAGTTAGCAAATTCAAGCAAAGACCCAATAATTTAATAGCAGAAAAAAGAAAAATAAACAAAAGTTAATAGACAGAATTCGCAATCTAGGATCGAGCAGAATTTATAAAAGTTTCTCTGGAAGAATTTAAATTGAAGTAAGAATAGAGCATGGATGCTTTAACTGTGATCTACGGAAAAGGATCATTAAATATTTAGAATTACAAAAATGACAATTATGAAGAATCAACCACGAGATCATGCACTGAGTGATATACTAATCCTAGAAGAAAATCATTTGCTTGATATGTTGATATGTTGAAAACAATGATATGTTGAAAGCCTACATCAGGAGAATAGAAAATACCAATGGGCAGTCTTCATTTTCTAATCTAAGAAGTCGAACTATTTGTAATATTTTTTGCAATTAATTATAAAAACAGATGCTGATGCAGGATAACTGTTTGAATTTGGACGAAGAATATAAAATAATTATGCACCTAAAATCCTGGGGGTAATAAATTTTGCCTTCTAATTCCAAATTTTTCAATCACCCAGCAGAAGTTGACTTTGAATGATTTCCAAGCATAAAATAAGCTGCTCATGAAATTAATTAGTATAAACAAAATAGAAAAAACTCCGCAGCACTCATTTTGTGACCAATGAAACTTTATCATTATGAGGAATACACTTACGAATTAGGCTGAATCTTCGGAACGGAAACATGAAGAGCTTCCATACTTTCTAACTGCTTTCTTAAAAAATCCTCTGAAATAAGATTTTCTACATTAGTTTAAATATACAAAACCAATTATTAGATCGCGGCTACATAAAATATAACTATAACCTTTATTTCCAGAAAAAAGATAAAAATTCTAGTCTCAATATTATCTACCCCGAACGCACTTTAAATAACATAATTCAATGAAAGAATAATGAATCAGCGCATTCCTTACAGTAATGGAAAATAAATTATGCTCAGAGAAACGCAAACCATGCAAATTTTGCGAAATGGGAATTTTTATAATTCTGAGTTTAATTCATCATGCATTTTGGAAAATCTATCTATCCATACATATATCTGACCTTTTTCAACCGCTTTAATATTTAATACTTCTTCCACTAAGTTTGTCGAATGATCATTACTTTTTTCAATATTCCTCATTTCTTCCTTAGTAGTTACTGATTTCTTTGACGGTCTCAGACGAGGTGGACTACCAATTGTCAGCAACAAATTTTCCACGCTCTTTGCTAATTCATCTGAAAAAGAAATTATTTAAATAACATATTTCGGAAATCAGTGCATCACGGTTGCATTGCATCCCATATTCCAAACCCTGTGATACTTACCATGTGTTGTCATTAATTTTTTCGGCTTTAGAATTTCCACCGGAAAAGAAATTTTGATTAAGTTGATTGATTAATATAAGAGAAATCATACCATCATCACTACTTTCTTCGATCGTTCTTGTACTAGATTCACTTAAGTTTGTCAATTTTCTCGTTTTTCTAAGCAAATATTCACGCAAATCATCTTTATCTTTATATCGCGCAAGACGTTTTTGCAGTGGTTTTGTCATTAAACCATTATTTTCAATAATTTCACCTGCAAATGACGTGGAAGATATTTCTAATCCTTTTTTAACTGCTTGGACCATTCAACTGATGCCGTCCAAAAATATTTTTCCAACATCTACAAATTCTTCCTAATAATTCAGAAAAGTAAAAGAAATTTCGATCATATGGCTCGATCTTCAGCGAATTAAAAACAAATCTATTATAAATTTATTATAAGAATAAAGAATCACACCATTAATAAAAGTTGTGGTGAATGAACAAATTTATTTCAAGGAGTAAAAATTTTAGAAATTCTATTTAAAAAACTTTAGGAAAATTCTATGACTTTGTATATTATAAGAATTAACTTCCCACAACATTGAAACGGCTATACACAAAAATATGAAGGTGATACTTACCAAATTCGAGAAGAAGCCGAAGCATTGCTGGACAATGAGATTTGAACGGCTCTAACTTTTCATTCACTGCTTGTAGTTGCATACATTTCTTTTCCAGTTGTTTCATTGAATCATTTATTTTCTTCAAAAAAATAAAATCTTGTCAGATTGATCTCTATAAGTTTCATCGTTCGATTAATGTTTGCTTTACAGGTTATCTGTTAATCACTTTCGATATAAAAAAAAAGATTTCCAAAAGCGTCATATCTAATGTGTATCGGATTATGCATATTATTTCCCAACAACTACAATCAACAATGTTCATGAAGATATACAAATCTTCCAGATCGCTATAGTGATATTATCGATCCATCAAACAATTGCTCCCAGGTTTTCAAGTTTTATTTTATTTTTCTAAAGAGATAATGAAATTTTCGAGCTATAATTCATGTTCGTTTAAAACAAAAATACTAAAGAATTAAGAAAACCGGAAATTTTTAAAAATTTTTTTCACATTTCAATCGCTCAAGATTAGTAGCTAAGAAAATCTACCGACGCGGCTTCCACACTTTTTAGATACTTTGCAAGCAGCTCTTGACGCGCTTCCTTTTCAGCCATGAGATTCTCCATAGCAACTTTGCAAGTTTCATGATACTTCACTGATTCTTCGATTAAACGCTGAAAGTTTAATCAAAATCTAACAATTCAATGTATGTTTTCTTGCTTTGAAAGGAAATAAGCATCCCAAAGTGCACTATTACTCTGTAAGCATTAATTCTCTGAGTTATCTTATTCGGATCAATCAGGTTTAGATACAAGAAAGATATATAGTAAATCCCTAAGCTTAAAAAAAATGAATCAGTACAAACCTGATTCCTCCGCGCTGTGGTAACCACTTCATCATACTGTCTCTTTAGACTGTCATGACTGATCTAAAATTCAGACGATTTATACAGTTTTACAAAAATTTTTAAATTTACGAATTGCAAGCCAAATGGATTATGAGAGAAAAAAACTGGAGATGTACCCGCAAATTCTCATACTCTGCATACAGTGATGTGTGTTCTGCTTCCAACCTTTCTAGTTTTGAACGCCTTTCATCAATATATTTAGCTTGTTCTTCATTTATTTTGGATACCTGTTCTGTTTTCTAAAAAGAATCATACCTTTTTAAATTATTCTGCTAACAATGAGAAATTTCTAAGAGAAGTTAAGTTCAAAAATTGAAATTACAAAGAACTAATCTCCAACAGCTCTTCGTTACTAACACACTCTTTATTCCTTTAACTCTGTCAAGCTTTAATGAAACAAACGCGAAATAATAACTTTTAGTTCTTTCTGAAGATTTTTAAATTGCCCGCTTAAGGAAGCTAAAGCTTCCTCAGCAATAATAGTATTCAATCTCATCGCCGTGCATTTTGGACAATCTTCTTGTGATTCTTCTGCGCTACTCCGATTCTGTATTCCACTGGAACCTGCTTCACTCAAACAACCTTCCGAAAGCTGAAACAATTCCTTAATAATTTGCATATTTCTGTTAACATGCCAGCAGGTAGTATCTGCACTGATTTTTATCTACGGTTGACGCATTCTCATTTTTGATTATACAAAGAAATAGCAACGCTTACCAATGGTCATTTTTGTCTCTCTCTCTCTCAGTGGCTCAAAAAGATTAATAAATCAATTCAGAAGAAAATACAAAAATTTTGGAGAACTTACTCCAGAAAAAGTTGAGCGAGTTGGTGACGATGAAGTCATTACATCCTGTAAAAATTTCAAATTAGAAAAAGAACAGCATCCTACTTTCAACACATATCAAAAATCTGAATTAAAGGTAGGAGCAGATTTAAAGGAAATTGCGCCAAATTAAATTAAAGGTTAGTTCTCTTTCAGAAGCATTTCTATACCTACTTGAGACAAAGTTTGACACTTTAATCTAGCTATTTTGGTTAGATCAAGTTTTAAAGGAAATGTCAAAACTATTCTGCCAATCAACATGAACTAAAAAAGAGCGAAATCCAAAAGTAACGCAACCAATCTTCTATTTCACTAATGGGCTGTCCCATAGGGGAAAAATGGCAACTTGTCTAGCTAAAACTTTTGGGATCAATCATATGTTAAGAGGTCTGTCCTAATGACAATATAGAAAATATGGGAAATGGAACTAAAGCTACTGAAAAACATTACTGTTAAAATTTCAATAGTTGAAAAACCATCACTCCCATTACAAATTTTAAAATCTGAGTTACTTTTATGAAATCTCCAGCAAAACTGTATATCTTCTCACAAATAATGCTCCATACAATAGTTAGTCTACTTTAAATCTCATAAAACCAATTCAGTAAGGTACCAAAATTAACCACAAAATTACCAATCGAGAAATTTCCCCGATGGTAAGCTGGAATAAAGACATACGGAGTCCGAAAATTACATAAACCAAAATGCACGCAAAGTTCGAACGCCAATGGGTTGTATGATTATGTTTGGTTCGGACGTCGTGTGGTATTCATTGTAGATTGGGCAAAGACGGAGGAGATGAGGATAAGTTTTAATAATGTCGGCAGTGATTCAAGAGCTAATTGAGCCATTGTATTCCCGCGATAAGTTGCCTCGCAAAAAAGTGCGAGAGTTTTACTGAGTCATTACTCCCAAATTCAGTTAAAATTCAAGTTTTAGACTCTTCGCAGAATGAATAATGCATGGTAGTACAACAGTAGCCGTTGACGTTACTCACCCAGTGAAATGCACGTTAATCGACTGGATACGCTTACCCGATCACGTGGTTTGTGTTTAGCCTCCAGCGGACATACGAGCCATATCCGCATACACATTTACACTTAAGTTGCATGGATGTGGTGGAATTTATGTTTTAAGGTGGCAATGAATTGAATGAATTGAGATGAATCTGTGAAGATTGAATTATTTATCAAAACGGGCTTGATTTATCACCAAACGTTAAATTTATTTAAAACATACTGTGGGAGAATTTCATCCTGCTTTGTTATGATCTGGAACTATATTATTGGTGGAGTATTATAATGTAATTAATGATGGAATTTTCGAAATTGCTTGAAGTTGCCATTTAAAATATTTTGAATTTGAATTTGAAGAAGTGGCTGATTTTGAATTTAATTGATTTTACTTCCTACAACAGCCACTGAAGCAAAAAACATTTGAAACAAGTTCTGGTTGCTAACTGCAAAGAAAAATCAGCTAGCATTAATTACAGCACAAATTAAAATAAAAGAAATATCTCTGAAATGGTATTCCGGACTTTTGAGAAAAAATGCAAGCTTGTTATTTTTATGAATTCAGTCTTAGTCTTGATGAAATTTATGTAATTTTGAGGAATATGTGATAGAAGTGAACAGTCAATTGGGAATTGGGAAGTCGTGGCGCATCCAGCGACGTTATGCACAGTTTCGGTATTTTATATTTCTAACATAGCTATTATGTAAAGTGATCTTCAGCTTTTCTTCTGAACGTTTACATTTATTATCAAAGCAATTTTTTAGGAAGTTGAATTCACAGGTCGAAAAATTTGGTGCTGGTTTAAGATTCCCTCCAAAAAAATTCATTGGGAATGCAAAGGAAGCATTCATCAAACAGCGTATGCTGGCTCTGCAGGTGTGCATTTTTCTTATATTAGAAATTGATGGGAATTAGGAAAGAGGAAAGAAAGACCGCTGCAAATTCAACTGGAATTTTCTGGATATCAATCATGTAACATATTTCCAACTTGCCAAACAAGCTAAGATTCGCTGTCTGCCAATCGATTTAAACACACGCTTTACAACTGGCTAAACAGAATTGAATCATATCCGATCAAGATGCAGCACGAGTTTCTGTCAGTTAATCTTATAATGTAGTTTGTTAATAAATGTAATCTAATCTTATAATGTAGTTTGTTCTAGTTACAAAATCAAAAATATTGTTCCGAACCACTGTTACAAATATGTTGCGTAGAACTGATTGCAGGAATTTTTGGATGCTCTCTGCCTACATCCGATTCTGTATGCATGCCCAACAGTAGCTAATTTTCTCGAAAGCTTCACCGAAACTTACATTGGTAAGGTAGCAGTTTAGTTATAATCTGAAAATCGTAATTTGAAAAGTAACTGGAAAATTGTAGTATCGTTCAAACATTTATGTCTTTGTGGATTTAGGCAAGTTTAATTAGCAGGTATAAAATTGTTTAGTTTATCTGCGTTGCCTCCTCAGGAAGACTCAGACTGATACTTGTACAGGTTTGCATGAATGGATTCTTTTATCGTTTCGCGATAAACGTCAGTGGATCATTAGGCAACAAAGAAAACATTGTGGTTGGCGATCTGGCAAAGTACACTATGAAATTAGATGTGGTTCTTTAAAGTTGATGCTTTCTGGCGTTCGTTATGGTCCAGATCGTTTCGGAACAGTGGCAAGTCTTAACAGTGCCCTTGAATTCTTTCGGACTCTGCATTGTCCACATTTAAATGAAAGTGTAACAAGCTGGGCCACTGATGGTGGAATTATATACATCAGACCTATTTTCAAGGAAGGAACACTGCGTGATCGGCTTTATAAGGTTGGATTTTCTTTATTTTATGATAATGTAGTTTTCTGAATGGTTAAGTTTTCAGTTTAATTTTCTCTCAATCAATGACAGTTGAGCAGATTTGTATGGAATGACATTCTTAAAATATTTTTGTTTCTAGAGCAATTGGAAGGACGATTTTTTCACGAAATATAGAATGGATAGTCCGATTTGCTCATTTGAAACTTATGATATTCGCTTAATTTGTCGGCAGTTGCTTGAAACACTGACATTACTAAATGCGATTTCTGTGCCATATCGTATGTTTTATTTTTCAAATTTCATATAGAATGATAAATATTAACATTCCCGTTGATAATCTGGTTTTATTTCCTGCATTTTTTTGGAAATTTAAGCACTTACTTAATTTTTAAGCACTTACTTAATACTTGAAAAAAAATGTCAATTAGCTTTTAGAGAATGTATTAAAGTTTGAAATGTTATATTATTTCACATTTCACTTTATTCACTTCATTTTAATGCACATGTCACTTCCTATCCAAACACTGCAAAGTTCTTTTGCACTAAGTGACGGATATCACAGGAAAATTTGCCTTAAAATAAGCTACAGAGTTAAAGATATGTCATGCATTTCTGCTTCTAAATTTTCTCATTTTCAGTCGATGTTCATGCAGGAAATGTTGTTATCACAGAATGCGGTTGCGAGCTAATTGATTTAGATCAAGGTAAAGAATGCGATTTTTTAAAATTTATTTGTTTTTAAATTTCCAAATCTTTGCAGTCCTAACTGGACAACCAAGTTTTCGACGTCCTTCAATGTTGTGTTCTCAGGCTATTAATGTGAGTTCCCCAGAATTATTTTGTATAAAAAAAATTTATCATTGAATTTTACGCAATCTATTTCCTATAAGATTGTATGTGAAGATCTGTTTTTTTTCTTTTCCAGAAGACAGGAGTTTTAAACTTGTTTTTTCACACTTTTGTTCTCTTGCAACAAATCCGTTTCCTGCCATAATCCTTAGTAGCGCAAATTTTGAAATTTTAGTTTGCAAAAAAGAAAATGAATAAACTTAGTTTTAAAAGTAGAAATTATCGAAATTTCTTCAGACTCTCGAGGATATGTTTGTATTCACATTCGGTGAACTTCTATTCGAACTACTTACGGGTTTTTTCACGTTTCCCATGCATTCAGCGAGTGAAGCACTTACCATTGTACCACCTATATTCCGTAAGTTCCTATCCATATAAATGAATGATGAGGCCTTTTTACACTCTGGGGAAAGTTGATACTTCCTATATTAAAATATTAATTTTAAAGGAGAAATTTCCCATAAGCCCAATATATCTATTTTAAAATGTGATTTATTAACAATATAAAAGAAAATATTAACATAAAAATTTTTTACAGTGCCTTTATTAAATTCAATATTTTTGGCAGAAGTTCGCTGTTTACCACGGCTGCAAGAAATAATCAATTCAAGGCAAGTGATCTTTTTTCGGGATCTAAAGCCTTAAAATTTTCTCATTCTTGGATGCTTAACTTTGCACCGAATTCGAATCTCTGTTTCAGTTTATTTGTTGATGTCCCGGTAGCAAAAATGAAACAAAGAGAGATTCGTATACCGGGTGATATAAAAGAAGTACTCGATGGCCTTTGCAATAATATGTTGGAGAGGTATAAAAGAGATCGCTGTCAGGTAATTTTTGAGAATCTGACATTTAACGAAATATATTACAGTGGATCATTCTTCCTATGGAATCAAGGTTTAAGGGTTTTTTTCATCAGAAGATCATAAAGTATTGATTGACTGATATGATGCGATAAACAACTGACTGTAATTTCGTGCTACAAGCGCATGTTTGTTCGGTTTTAGACTAAATGCGAATTATTTAAATGCATTATTTTTAATCCTTAACCATTCTTAATAACTGAACTCTCAGCTAGCTCTTGTTAATCGAGAGCTTTGTTCCATTTCTGTTTCACATACCCATATTGACAGAATGATACCCAATTGCTCTGTAAAATTCAATAATTTCATTAACTTATTCATTTTATAGTTTAATAACATCAAGAAACAACAAAAATTTGAACAACTCCTCAACTCAGAAGCAGAAAAATTGCGACGAAAGGAAATAATTAAAGTATGTTATCTATTAATGTAAAGTTAGTTGGCTTTAAAAAAAATTTCCCAGATCTGTTCGAAAATTGAGCAGTTTTAAACAATAGGCGTGAAAAATCATTAAGGAACAACTGAAATCACGAACTGTCGAGGAAGAAAGCTGCTGAGAAAAGAACGATTGAAGTATGTGCAACAGTGAACTTTTCGTTTTTAAACCCTGCAATACAAACGGAATTAACAAAAAGTCATCCGATGCAGTATTGATAATGTATTGTCCCTATACAAAATAATCTGGTGTACATAAACATTATATGTATTTTACATTACTGTTTTTTATTAAATGTGAAAAGTTTGAATAGATGTAAAAAGCTATTATCCGAATTAGTGCCTTTTTGTAAAAGTCGATAAATCAAAGGTTTTAACTGGAAAATATGCTATTAAAATTTTAATTGAAACTAGTCGGTGTTTGGATAATTAGTCCCTGTTATTGCGTGTAGAAAAACTGTCTGTTCTAGCCTAAATCATATGAAAACTTATCATATCGTACATTTTGTGGATATGATGTGCTTACATACGTGGGACGGTGAGCTATTCAACTACCTATGACATTTCAAAAGAAAGGTAAGTGAGAAAACAACAACTTTTTGACGATTTGTACGACATCTTCGTCGTTCAATACATGTTCTTTTCCCACTCTTTGTGGATTATGTTTCGCCGAACTTCCCCAGACGTATGCACTGGAAACAAAAAAATGTGGCATTAGAACATGATAAACAGCCACTAATGATATTGTCTAAATTAAGCATAATGCGGTTTATAGCATATAAAAAATAGATTAACTTATATAGATATTTCGTTTTATTGGCTTATAGCTTGAACAAAGGATTTTGGAAACAGCTTACAATTTGAAGTCCTTCTGGAGAGTTTTATGAATTTTGAAACATAAATCATCAACAGTTCGTGTTTCTGCTGGTAATATAATGGGTGCATTGTAATCAGGCAACTGTCCTTTCGGTTTGGTGTATCTGAAACAGTTTCTGCATCTGCCACGGTTAATTTGCTGTCGGCTACAAGAAATTGAAAATGTTCATTCATAAATAAGATTCTGAAGTTTCTGTAGGAAATACAGACTCTGCTAACTTGGATTTAGCATTTAAATTTTCAATTTCCATTTTGTTGCTCTGGAGCGCTTGGATAATAAAGTTGTAAACTTACATCCTAATGAGATTTAAATAATCCCATATTTTTTCTAGCAAATCATCGAAGTTCCACTTGTGATGCGCAGAAATGGGCATACAGTGGGGGATTTTATATATTATATCTAATTCCTGAAAATTAATTTAACCTAGAAGCGGAACCAGGAATAAATTTCTCCTGAAACAAATCTTGAAAAAGACGACCTCACCTCTATTGAAATTTGATCGATTTTGTTTAAAACATATATACATGGAATATAAATCCTGCAATAAACGAAAACTTTCGTAAGCTTCAAAATATATAATCCAAAGATTCGTAAGCTTGAAAATATATAATCCAGAAAAAAAGCAGCACTAATTCCAAATCGTATCCCAAAGTAATAGGAGAGGCGAGAATTAAGAATACATCAGTTCTACTCAAGGCACTAAAAAAGAGATAATTCGAAGCTAATTACCTGTTCCCTTCAATAACATCAATTAAATCCTCCGATGTAGCATCATACTTTAGAGATACGTCGGCATTGTGTATACGATATTCTGCTAAAATACTTTTTACTATCTCCGCATCCAGTTCCGATTGTGGGACCTAAGAATAAAATTCTAAGGCACAGCTGTATAAAGTAATTTCAATTTTATATAAATGCTCCAGTGGATATCACAATGTAAAGGGTTCAAATTACTGCAGCCTTGAATTGGCAATCAGTGGTAAGATTATTGCAAGAAGTATCAAGTACGGTTCTCAAACGCAAACATGAAAACAGCGGATGGCCAGATACTGTCGATAAGGATACTAATGAATAAAATGGCTTACCAAACAAGTTAAATTTAGTCCACCTTTTTCTTTACGTTTAAAAGCAATATTTGGCGGTGATTTATTCAATCGTATGCCAAAGCCTTCCAATTCCCGTTCAAGCAATTTTTTATGTTGCAGAGGCTTCATAACATCCAATATCATCAAAATTAATGAACATGTTCGTGCCACTTAAAACAAAAAGTCATAACGCATTTGTATTCACTTACAATCGGTAAGATGCAATATTATAAAAATAAGATTTAAATCGCAACTGAAGGCTTCGAATACGATTTCTAGACTAACCAGCAATTACTTGTCGACCACGTCCTTTTCCATCTTTTGCACCCTCAATGATTCCAGGCAAATCCAAAAGCTGCATTTTGGCACCTTTATATCGAATGACACCTGGTACCGTCGTAAGGGTAGTAAATTCATATGCTGCTACTTCCGAATAAACACCAGCAAGGTTACATAGTAGCGTCGATTTACCAACCGACGGAAAGCCTGAAAGAAAAACTATCTTTGAGCTAGGTTTAATCTTTTTGAAATGTTTAACATTTCAAAAAGTTTGAAGTTTGGTTTCGATTCATTTTTCGAGAAATCATTAATATTGTGATAAAAGCTGATAATGTCTACTTCTAATCATGAATTAACTTTAAGCATAACTGGAATCCCAACTTCTTTTATGTCCCTGCTATGACGAAAAAAATATTATATATGTAATTTGTGGAGGTGCAAAAGCGCTTAGTGATCACTCGTCTTTAAGAAAGACTGGAGTTTTTGTTCGTGCACATATTTTGACATTTATTCCATGATGAACTCTAATCACAAGCAGTCAAAAGCACTTAATGGAGTAATATTTTTCAGTGATTTACCAATCAAAATTTGCGACAAATTTTGCCTTTCAGATAGGAAAATTCAGTAGCTACTTGAAAATATCCACAAAATATTTTCAATCTCTAATAAAAATCATCAAAATTCTGCGAGTTTTCTTCACTTCCTTTTATTAATAAAATCATTAGAATGAAATTCCAAATATAAGCGTTCATTTCAGAAAAAAAATTTCTTCACTATTTTCGCTTGCATTTCATTTTTGTTTCTTGACTGACGTTTTTTTCTGTTGCTTTTTCAATTTTTGTTTTTTCGATTTTTCTAACCTAATTTATTAATTACAGTTCTAAATTAAATTTCAGAATTGAATTTTTTAGACTTAATCCGTGAAATATTTATTTCGTGAAGTGCTAGAAGAATAATAAATATTATAAAAGCTGTTTGCAAGTGAGAGCAATTCGTCATAAAATGTATCAATCTCAGTAAATTATTTCTCTCATTTATTTTACGAATAGACTTACGTTAGATACAAAGGTCCATCTAATTCATATTTTTGATTCAATATAAATATGATTGTATTTGCTTGCTTTAAATTGTTCCGATGATAGAATTTCAGTCGATTTCATCGTTTTCTATGTTTTTTTTACATGTTTGCGTTTTTTTGAATCGAAAATATTTAAATTTCTAAAAAGGCTTAAAATATAAATTCCAATTTTTTTTTAAAAATTTGACAATAGTCCATCATAGAAAGGACAATTTATTCTTAACAAAATGATAAGGATTTTACATTTTACATGCCGGGAAGATTTTGAAATTCTGTTTAATAAAGCAGTAATATAGCTGACTCACTATCATACATTCAAATACAGGATAATTTGAGAGATATGAAGGTAATTTGCGAAAAAATTATCTAAATGCATTCCTTCGATAACTGGAAATATGTACAGATTTACAATATTGCTGGATAATAATGATAAGATCAGAAGATAGATATTTTGAGGGAATGTGTTTGTGTTTGTTTATCCATACGAGAAAATTGATAATTATGAAACTATCATCGATTCGTATATATTATATAGATAATATGTATATATTTATCGATACCACACTGAATTTTAACAACAATAAATATGAGTTTCATTGGAGAAGGATAGATGGAATATTGAGTGAAAAGATAGAAGCGAAAGGAAGAGAGGCCAGGCTAGATCAAGGCTATCCTCAAGCAGATTTATGCGAATATATATATGTGGAACGAAAGACCAGTATGAAAGAGGGGATGAGAGTGTTCGCAGTGAAATGGAGCAAATAAAGTAAAATGAAAGGAGTTGAGACTGACTTGAAAAATTTCACTCTATGCATCCAGCAGCATTAACTTATGCCACAATACAATCTGTATGTGTGTGTGTGTGTGTGTGTGTGTGTGTGTGTGTGTGTGTGTGTGTGTGTGTGTGTTATCGGCCTTAAAGATTGAAATTTTTTGTTGACGTACGAATATAGCAGCTGCAAATGCAGCAGAAACAAGGGATCGGCCTAGCATACGAGCCTTATCTTTCAATCGTGTTGTCGTAAATCTTACAAATGGCACGTGGATAATGGTAAGATCTGATTACAGCCTTAAAACTAAGGTAGCCTTTGGCTTTTACTACTGCTACTACTATCATTATATTCATAACATTTTATTATGCTCTTAATTCCATTCCTATCCTTTATTTTATATATATTATATGACGAATTTTCTCTAACAGCAGCATCAGCCAATAAAGACATCTCTCATAAAGTAGCCTCATATTCATGGGCTTCCGATTCCATTCGATCAATGAAAGTTAAATATCCATCAGCTACTACTACTACCATCATTAATACAACTACTACTACTGTTACTACCGCTACTACCTTTACTACTTCCCCAATAATCAGCAATGATCTGTTATGCAATAGTGATTCTGAATTTGTATGTGTCTGTCAACAAAATGCGGGTAATTTACTAAAACATTATATTCTATGTACTGAACTTATTGAGGTATATTTTATTTTAAATTATAGCATTTGGAATATTTTTATTTTAGTTGGTTTTCGTGGATTATTTCCATAACTTGGAATGCTTTAGTCAATACTTTATGAAGGAAAAGTAGCATATTGAAATATAAAGTGAGAAACTTAATAGTAAAAATCCTAAATAATTTCAGCTTCACCATAGAACTTTATTTTTTATCAGATAATTGAACTTGTATAGTCGAATCTGCCGAATTCAAAAATTAAGGAAATTCCGAAGTAGGGTTTCTGAAAAAGTTAGGCAATTATTTATGGGCTTTTTTATTCCTAAAAGAAAAGGAAAGGGAAGAAGAAACAGATGTGAAATTGATTTAATTTTTATCTGACAAGAAAATTAGAGATTTAATTTCTTTATCTGATTTCTGATTTGTTCGTAAAAATCTCGGTTCATTTTACATCAACTGATTGAATAAACAATTGGCCCAAACTTTATTTTCCTTAATCTTCTAATGAAATTCAATCAAAAATTCAGAGGACAGTGATATATCGACAATTCATGAATTTAGCTCAAATCTAGAAAAACTATCTGCTTTGCATTTCCACAAAATTCAGAATTTAGTCCGCTGAACGTCATAAAAAGGAAATTCTTTAGCACCTAAAATAACTTCAGAACTACTTGAAAACCTAGAGGCCAGAAAAATTCAATTACAAAGAACCGATAGAATGGATGCTGGAGTTATATTCCAATTTCCAAAACTTCTATTATGAATTCCGCTAACTGTCCTTTAATCCATATAATTTTTTTCTAGCAAAATATATTTGATGGATTTTGAGTGGGGAGACTTGGTCGAATGTGTCAGAAACAGGCGGAAATTGGAAATGAACCTTTATAAGTAAGAAAAATAAGCCCTCGTAACTTCAAGGCAATTATGTGATAAGTAATAAATATTACAAGAACTAAAAACCAAATGTTATCTATATTAGCAGACTGTAATGTAATTTTCAGGGTTCGCAGCTTTTTTTTTGCAAGAATGATTTGAAAAATACAGCACAAATAAAAGATAAAATTTCCTTAAATTTTTAACTGAATTGATCATAAAACACTTCTGTTTTCGGATATAACTATTGATTTTTTAGAATTAACTTAATAAATAGGAATTTGGAAATTAAGGAATTTTTGTATGACATAAGTCAGAAACTTCAATAAAAAAATATTAAATTATGATTTTTAAGTTGGATGAATTGTCACTAATTGAAATAAAAACAAAGATATTAAATTATGGGATTTTCCAGTTCGATGAATTGCCAGTAATTGAAATGAACATCAGGCGTGTCAATTTAAGTGCTCGATTGTATACCAATGAAACCTACGAATCCTATTTTAAACGTCGAGTTGCAGCCACTGTAAGTAAGTACTGCGAGCAACAAGCTAATGAATGCATGACCACCACGCTCAGGTTAAAAAAGGTAATTACCATTGAAAGAAGGAATAATAGATTTATCTGCTTACAACTGAATGATGATTTAATTAACATCAGTTGACTTATTACGAACAAATGCATTTGTTAAATCCTCTTAATGCACTTCACTGCACATTTTTAAAATTTCCATTATAATTACAGGTTAGTGAGCTTCTTCAAATTATATGCAGACAAACTTTTGGAGAACTTTTAAGCCATTAATATTTGAAGCCAAAAATGGATCCAAATGTATAATCAAGAACTAGCTAAAAGTTCAAGAAAGTCAGAACTGAAAACAAACATCTTCTTAATCTCGAAATTATTATCTTATTATAGGAAAATGTTGTACTACTTAGTATCAAACCAAATAATTTACAATCAACAACAATTGGTTTCGTGATTACCAAAAGTCAACGACGAAGTACTCTCAGTACTATGACAATTCTGGATTCTACTAAAGTGAAATATGTTCTAACGGCACAACTAGCTGCTCTGTCCCGCATTCTTGGTGGAGTACGTATCGAATACGTTGAAATAGCTATAATGGAAAAGTACCGAGACAATAATAATAGTGAAACTATACAGCGGGATAATTTTGGTCTTCTGCTTATCCTATCTATTACTGCTACATTTCTAACAATCACTTACACCATTGCTGCTGTCCGAGTATGCAGGTTAGATTTATTCACATATATAAATAACAACTAAATAATAAACGAATTTCAAAGTTAAATTTGCTGCCTGTCATTTAGTTTTGACATTAATGTTAACAGTTATTTTCTTAAACGTCAGTATTTCCTCTCTTCTTCCATCCATATTACAAGTTAATCAATACATACATATCTAAATCTTTCCTTAAGAAATATGTGCAATCCTTAATCTTTTTTGTATAAACTTTTTAAAAATAAAGTTACAGATGCAAATAATTGCATATCAATATGCGTGATATTCCAAGACTTTAACATCGATTGGCATTGCAACGCTCAGGATAAAAATCCTTTATTTATAGTTCTTCATTTAAAATCACTCATCCTAATTAAGCTCAAGCTCGTCACTGATACCAATCTGTCACTCTGTTTTTCTTTTTCAGCAAATTCTCACAGCAAAGACTCAAATATTTTTCCATGAAAATTTAACAAAAAGTGGTACTTACAAAATATTCCATAATCTCAATTTCATGCTTGGAAGATTTTCAAAAAAAAAGCAATGAAGCATCACTATTTACGAAACTATTAGGAAGGTATATATGTTCATACTCAAATTCCAAAATGAAAAAATAAATTCGACATCTAAATAAATTCTAGGTTTTGTTTTAATTTATAGTTATCCAGAATTAACTTATTTCTAACATAAAAAATTAGTGTGCTACGGATTAGCAACAGCAGTTAGTTGTATAAAATTTCTTATTTTCTTTGTTAAAGTTTTTTTATTCATCAGAAAATTGCAGCACTTTGTTAGACAAAAATTATATTTCAGTGATAGAAAAAAAAGCAAGCATCAAAATCTAAAATAAATCAAACGGAAATCCATTCACTCTTCATTTTTTACTTATTTCATTTTAACCTTATTTAATGTTACATATATAAGTGCAGAATTTTTCCCGAGATATTCAGTGTTTTCTGAGAAAACGTTCATTCGTTTCATCTATCACACACATAATATTTATTTCTCTATCCATTTGTATAAAAATATTTTTTTCCCATCACAGTGTGATTATGGATAGCTTTCTGACCGCTTAAAGTTTATCTTGATATTATTCATAATATCTTCTTTTTTCCTCTATTAGTTTACTTAATTCGACTGAACCAATCATATTAATTTTTGCATTTTAAACCTCCTTGGCATAGAGGTTAAAAGATTAAATTCTCCTGCAATTATTGAGCTAATTCCTAATTTCATCTGCTTTTTTATATAAAAGCTGATGATATTTTATCTACATCCTGACATTTCTTGCAAGTTTCAGTCATTAATCTTATTGCATAAATTTTCCTAACGCATCGAGATACGCAAAATGCAAGAATTGAACAATCCCGATACTGAGTAGGAAAATATCCAAAAGTTTCCAACAAAATAAACAAATTAAAAAAAACCTAACAATTAAATGAAAAAAAATAACATATCATAAGCTTTTGTTGCAAGGCTAATTCTCCGCTATTAATAGCATACAATGGCGTCACTCTTATAAGACAGCATGATACGACATCATTTTCTAAGCGATCAAAAATTATTTTATTTTTTGATTCAATACTTTCCAAGTTTTAAAAAAATTCTGAATCTGAACAACATTTCTACTGAATAAACAGACAGATATGCAAATATTTATGTCGACTGTCCAAAATTAAAAGAGATCAAAAAAATCACCAATTTTTCTAATCATCGATAGTGTAAAATTTTTATCAATTACCATAGATGAAATCTGTAGCGAATTTGAAAATCTTCTAGTTATTACTACCAATTCGTTATTTGTGCTAAACAAATATCTCATATTTTATTCGCTAATTCGTTAAAAAGTTGCCGCATATATTAACGCAACAATATAATCATTCTCCATCCATTCCTTCCCTCCAGAGACTCAATTAATATTCAAATAGAATTTTATTTAATATAAAATGTAATCTAAATCATAAAAAAGTATTAAAATACCATGCCAAGGCCTTCGGAACTAAATAAATTTCATATTTCAACCGTAAAGGTTTCTTTTTCCCTAAACGTAAATGTGGCTTAGCACCCAAATTGTGTAATTTTGTTTATGAACAAACTGTCCATGGATTTTGACAGTGGATAAGTGAAAAAAGTTTTTTGCCCGACTAAAAGTCATTCATATTTTTTCAAATTTTAATTTAAGCATCTAATTTAAACTGTTTGTCGAAAATTTTTTAGAAATGACGATTCCAAAAAAAGAAATCAATTCATGAAGTTATTTTTAAGTGACACAACAGTAAATAAATTTGAGTAGAACTTAATTTCAGAGACTGTTATGCAAAAAGACAAGCAAAGAAGAATGCTAGAAAACTGAACAATGCTTTCGAAATGCCAAATTACGGTACCTGTATAGAACTCAAACAAAATGAGGTGAGCAGGAGTTATGAAACTCATAATGCTGTCAAGGCAGGGAACGATCGAAATAATTTAAATCCGGAAGAAATGGCAGTTATGGATGCATACCAAATGAGGCGAATGTTCCAATGTGATCCATCACAGTTGCCAGCTGAAGTGCCGCTGTCACCAGAAACTTCCACTGATTTACTCGCAAGAGATGCTTCAAAATCTCTCAATGAACCCAAAAAAACAAAGCCAACTGTTTACCAATCCAGAAATATGGAAGAAAAAAAGAATTCTGCCCTCTCAGATAAAATTAACAAAATGTCTCAAGAAAAGGAAAACATTATTGAAGTACCTCAAAAAAACGCCAATATTTTGGCAAAAAATGAAGAAATTACCGAAAGATCATCCTATTGTAACTCTAATTTAACAACCTATTTTTGTCAATCTGAAAACGAATTTTTTGAACAGAAGATTAAAAAATTGCCGACATCAATCTCTAATCAGCCAATGGCAACATGCAATCAACCTGAAGCCATTCCTCAACTGGCTACAAATTTGAAAGAACCGAAAATTGATGAACACTTAGAAGCAGTCTGGGATCAACCTGCATTACAAAATGAATCAATTTGGTTGGCCGACAAAGAACTGCGAGACAAATCTTACAGCTTGAAAAGTTTGTTTTCTGAACCATCTTTCAATACGAAATCATATAATGAAGAAACAATAAAGTTGGACTTAAATCAATCAAATCAAGAAAGTAAGCGTCACACAGAAACTAAAGCAGTTGGCTTAAAAAGAGTTTCTCTAACAGATCAATTAAATTATCAACAAAAATCAGAATCCTCAGAATGTTTTGTAAAAGATAACAAACCTATTCATTTCATCCAAAAATCGCGAACAACTCAATTCGATAACTGGTCCACTGAAAGTGATGATGAAGAAGGTGATGTATATCATAAATTATCAGAAGCTGAGGAAGAGGAAGAAACAGAGAGGAATCCTGAACCTGCTGTTATAAGTTGTATGGCAAAAGTCAAAGACTTCACAGAAGATCCTACAATTTCTCAAAATGAGAATTATGGAATAAATTTAGATATGCAATCTTTTACCCATACAAAACAATTTAAAATTAATGCTGACGAGCCATGCTACAAACAACTGCAAAAATCACTGTTATCATCGAATTCATTGGATTTGAGTTCTACTTCTAACAAACCTACACCGGAAGAGTTTGCTAGTTTCTCACCTACAGATGATCTGAAGTGAAAATGTCACTGAAATTTTTTTTTCACTATTCCAATATGATCAAATCGAGCATTCAATTTTCTTATCAATTTGATGCTGAGGAGTCCAGTGTTTGTGATGATCTTACAACATCATTTCAATTATTTCTAAAAATTTTGTGCAAATTATAAATTGTCATTTATTCTTCTAACATTCCTCTGTATGGAATGACTGATGTATATAATAATTCAAGATGATAGCAGTAAAAACAGACACATTTCGCGTAAATATTATTCATTTTCATTTTTATTTATAGTAATAAAACTTAAAACTTTGAAGTGACGAGAACTACGTTAAACTATTCCTCTTTTAAAAGAAAATAATTATAACTAAGTATTTGTTCCTACGAAGCCATGTCATTAATGGAAAATATTTATTGATTTTCAAAGTGATAATTCCTTAGATTATTACATAAAGATGAGCCTTCATAATTTACAATTTCAACAAGGAATTTGGTGTTTCCCAGAATCTGTTGGATCTCGAGCAGAAACTTTCCCGTGAATCCTTTAATCAGTCCCCCAAAAGTCTAATTTTATTTTATATACGTAGACACATAATCTTGCTCTCCGTCCAGAAATGATTTGGAAACTGAGGATAATACGATACAAACCACATTTCACAAAATCTAAATTTAAAAAGTAGACCAAGTAAATACGAAACTAGTTTTTGATCCTATAGTAATACGTATTTTTATATTCCAGTCATTTATTCACTGTCATTCATTCATTTAATTACTGTTGTTGCTGTAATTGAACGTTTTTATTGCTAATGTCAGAAATAATATGTGCTATCAATAAAAACATATTCTTCATATCTTGTGCATTTGTTTCATGATAAAAAATCGAAGTAAACTTGAACAAATTGCTCAATGAAGGAAAAATATAAAATAAGACCCAAATTTACATTAAATAAACTTAAAGATTTCTAAAGAATTCAGAAAAATTTCTAGAAATAGCAATACCGAAAGCAAAGCTGCTGGACATATTTAGTAGTTTTCTAATTATGATAACATTGATCATTCATGCCGGTAAAAGCTGGTAATAACTAACAAAAAATGCAGAAAAATTTTATAAAAAAAGAAAGCCAATGATGCTGTTACTAGCAAATACTTTGATTTAACATTTTTTGTGCATTAAAGTTTTTATCGTTTTACAAAATGTAATGGTAACTGACAATACGGATAACTTGGTATATTAATGATTCTATATCTTTATTTCTGTTGGACACAGTTCATGTAGAGAAAACATGAAAAAACAAACTAACCCACAAATCCAATTCGTGCATCACCCGTTTTAGCAACATCAAAGCCTTCGCCAGAGCCACCACTCCCGCCTTTTGGTGTTATTAATTCTCGTCGTAACTTTGCTATACGTGCTTTTAACATACCCAAATGACCCATGGTGGCTTTGTTTTTTTGTGTGCGAGCCATCTGAAACACAATTAGATGCTTCACAAGATCCTCTTTTGATTTTACAATATTTATTTTATTAGAGTAATCTGCCTTCAGAATAAAATACCAACAAAAATCCTGAAAATATTTTTCACAAATATAAGCGAATAACGAAAACTCATACATCAATCACATAAAGTTACAGTTAATTATTACCTCGGCTTCGATTTCCGCAATTTTTGCCAAAATCGACATTCTGATTGAAGATAGTTACTCAATGGATAAAAGTGATTATCTGAAATATATTAAAGTTTGAAGATAAGAGGCTACCACAACATATATACAATCTTCCCATAAGGTAATCGCTGAAACTTATCACCAGTACTCCAAACATAGATTCCTTCCCGAAAATACCTTTTTCATATTTTCGAAATTCTAAATTATTTGTTATAAGAAAAATATGATCCGTCCTATTAAAAATGATCTATCAATTTCTTCCTTCATTAAACTGCCACGAATGTGAAGCAGTACCATAAGCCAGAAAAATGAAAACATATCCTGTGTACGAAATAATAATTCAACGTTCTAAAGAAACAACTCAGAATATATTATACACTTGATTTCATGCCCGAATCAAAGTCATGACTGAAAGATGGGTAATTCATACGTTGATTGATTGTTAATGCATAGTGTTAATTTCGTTCCCAAAACGGCCTTCGAAAATTCAGATGTATTTCCCACATGTGTAGAACATTTGAAAATAATAAAAAAATAGCTTTTGAGAAGAAATTTTATATGAACGTCTATCATAATAAAACTTTAAAAAGAAGTGAATAGTACCGAAAAAAACATGTACATACGGAGGAAAAATCATCTCTCAAATCAAGCAATTATAGAAATAATCCAAAAACTGAAAACTAAAAATAAAATACAACCAGGCAATCATATCAAAAATGACAAATTTCCAGAAAAACATTAAATTTGCCGAATCACATATCCATTTAAATGTTCTATCGAATTCAGATGCAGATCCAGTCCCAGCCGAGCACCAAATTACAGAAATGAGTTCCTGAAATTTTTTGAATAGGATAGAAAAGTGCAAAGTTCACGAAATTTAGAAAAAGTAGAGAAACTTCCTTAAATATTCTCAGTGCAAAATCTTAATTTCTCTAGCAAGATTTCATCATTTGCCAAATAAAATAACGGGAAAAAAATTCACGAAAGAGAAGAATAATCGAAAGAAGGCAATAATCTTATTTATTCTCATCACAGATATTATCAGCTTAAATTCAAATATGGCGCTACTAATTGTAAAAATTTAAAACTACTATATACCTAGTTCCAAAACAATCGGAACTAATAAAAAATGTAAGGTATCATTTCTAGTTTCTAGCTGAGCTCGTCGGCGCTCTTCTATATGTTGTGCAGCTGCATCGCCACTGATTTCAAGTCCACGTGGTACAAACATTTCTTGTTAGTTTCGCTGTCAAAGGCTGAAAAAGACAGGAATTAGCTACAACAGCTACAACAAAGAGCAAGCATTTAATCGCTGAAAGAATCAATATATATCGTACACTGCATTTCCTTAAAGCTTGACCTATATCTTTAAGAAGTATGAGCATATGCACAATTAATATCAGTCAAATATAGTAGAACAGTTCTCCATGTACATAAACAGTGATCTTCATTACATCATTTCTCATTCAAAATTTAAATGGTTTTCTGATTTAACACTAAATTACTTTGCATGTAAAATGACTGAAGATGTGATTTTCTTTTGAGTTCAAATGGCGGAAATATGAATTTTAACTTATTGGGAAACAGAACTTTGTAGAATTGTTATTTGAAAGGGAAAAGCATATAATAAATCTCGAGCAATATCAATTAATCAACTAACTGGCAATTTTAATAAACAAACAGCTAACTAGAAATAAAATAAATGAATGTTAGAGTCCACTACGTTACTGTATCCTAAATCTCATTTTCTGCCAGTGATAACATAATTTACCGGTATTATTTATGCGACAAAACTCAATGCCTCAGGATTCTTAATGAAGTCCGAAATAAGTTCTAATACTTCGATATAATTCTTCACTAATATGCTGCTACTAATTGTAAAAATTTAAAACTACTATAAAGTACTATATATATTTTTGAAATTTGGAATTTTTTTTTTAAAAAAGATCTGAAAAAGATAGCTGCACTAACAGCACAATTAAATTACACCATATATTACCGAAAAAAAAAAATTAATTCCAAAAACATACGAATACCCTAAGGCTTTATTCTTTCCATCTTTATAACATCCATTCACTAATTTTATAAAGCAGCAAGATATGATAATAGGTATTTATGACCTTAATTATTACTGAAGAGAAATAAGCAAAGTATAGAACTTTATTCACAAACGACCAAAAATATTTTATCTTTTAAAATTCTTCAAATCTTTTTCAGCCCGTATAAGAACATCCATGCTTTTTGAAGCGACTTTTGAAAAGATCTTAGCACTCCCGTCTTAAATATTACCTGAAACAAGCATAAAATTAAGCCACTAATCGTTACTAATCGTCATAAATAATATGCACTTGAATTATTATATATATACAATATATTATATAATATATTATATATAGTAAGCATAAATCATGCTTATTATACATTATAATTCACAAAACATCAAGGCCATAATAAAGGCTTATCACCCCCTGATATTATTATTCCAAGACTTTAAAAATAAGGAAGCATTCAATTTAAAGAAATCAGTAAACTAACAAACCATTTGTCTGCTCTTTTTAATGCTTCAATATTAGTTCATGAAATATTGTAGGACACTGAACAGTACTCGTAAAGGGAAATAATGACTGATCCTCTATATTTCCACTGGCAAACTTAAAGATATTATTCTCGTAAGTGAAACAATTTTTCAATGAAAGTCCGTTTTTTTCTGAAAAATGTCAATAACGATAACAGCTAAATGATTTGATTCTTGAAAAAACTATCAATAATCATTTTTGATTAAAACAGTAAGTCTAAAGTAAAAAGAAAACAGTATTTTCCAAAACCAAATCTAGGTTGTACCACTGTGTAGTTCGCTAATACTGAATAAAGCTGCATTACATGATTACTGTCAACTTGAATTCTACCTGTACAAGCTATAAATTTATCCATAGTTTCTTGGTTTCTTACTGTATTTGCTAGCAAACACCGCGGACCAGCTTTAATTTCTTTTGCAAATTCAATAAGAAGTTTCTTGATGGCAGAAACAAGTGGTTTTATTGTCAGTATATCGTAAACAACATCTAAAAAGTTACTTCGTTTCAAATATTGAGTTGGATGAATAAAAAATTGTGTATCTACACCTAATAAAAAATAAGGTGAATTCTGAACCTGTCGCAAAGATAACATCTGGTACAACAGGAATATTTCCCACATCTATGGTTTCCCATTCAAGAAAAATAACGTCGATTACATCACAATTCTGAAAAAAGATGGTTCTTAAATCCTCATCTAATATTTTGATGAATAATCCTACATTTACCATTAATGGTATGTAGCATCTCAAACAGCTAAGTTACTATTTTTTAAAGATTGGAGACGTTTTTAGTATCCTATGTTATGCCTTATTTCTTACAAAAATTTTCATATTTAATGTGATACACAATATTCAGCAGAATTACCAATAAAAGATAGAGGGAAATAAAGATCATAATTCAAAAAAGTGCTGAAATAATAATATATTTTTTTTGAAAGTGATGAAATAATAATATATTAATGTAATATATTATTATTTCAGTACTTTTATTTCCAATATTTTAACAAACCTTTGAAAAATTTGAACGAATGTTATCGTGGATTACATTCAATACATCAACATTCCCGTCAGAAAGTGTAACACTTTTAGCAAAACCAGAAGCAGCAAGTGCAATACCAAGCAGTCCACAACCGGCACCTAATTCTAAAATATTACTTCCATTGATATAATCACGACCGTGTTTCAACAAATAATTCGCTAAATCACAAGATGCCTGCAAACGGCGCAAGTTAGAACCCATGTGGCTTAGAATATAGTTTTCTGTATTTTTGTTGTTCGATCTTTATTTTTTCATTTCTTCATTTCCTCTATTTGCTTTACTTACTCTTCTATTTGCTTTAAAAGTTTATCAGATGTGTTCTATTAATGGAAAATTTTAACAGTGAACACAAAGTACCTGCCAACAGGAAAGACCAGTGGTTCCTTGTGATAACTGATAGCGGTTTTCTTGAACAATGATACATTTTGAAAACGATTCATCGAAATAGATTCTATCTACATACACTGTATTGTGTATCATAGAATTCGTCAAGCAACTGTACAACTGCCAGCCAATTTCAGCATGTCGCATTTCGAGCTAAATACATAAAGGACTTTTGCTCATTTCAAAATATCAAAGCAAATATACATTTAAAAAGCTGCAATAGAAAATAGCGTAATAACTGGGCTAGGAAAACTTCTGGTTGAAAAGCTCATACTTGTTCGATAATATATTTCAGAGTATGGCGATGTGACTTCCGGAAGTGGTACTTTTTGACGCAAGGTGATATTGTACAAAGTATGTTGCCAAGAAATTCTTGTTGTGATGAATTCATGCAGAATGACACTATCTTATCAAGCAATTCATAGCTAATAGTAGCACAAGCAAAGTATTCTCGAACAAACTGCGCTATTTCCTAAAATTATTGGATAGTTAGCAAGGCGAAAAGATAACATCAAACCTATCAATCATTCAAAAAAGTCATCTCCTACAGTATTACGAATAATGAAACTATACCTTTTTTACCAATTGTTCAGAAACCGCTGGAAGAACAGAAAGTTCGCAAGGATGACCTCTACGAAAGATTACAAGATGTTCGTCATCCATGAAGTTCTGATTTTCCTGAAACTAATAGAAGTGGCGAACAATCCGGCTGACATCAAGTACCCGAAAATGTCCGAATTGCCCCCTGAGAAGGGGAGAGGGACAAATGAGACAGAAATTGTGTAATGGATTCATTCCAAAAGATACAGCGAGATTGTCATTTCATCACTTTGATGAAATATGTCCGGTGAGATTGCCGGCATGAGAGGGATCAAAAGTAGTAGCGGAGATTTCAGGGATATCACGAAATTTACCGGAAGATTTAAGCATTGATGGATGAAACCATTTGCTCCTCATTGTTTTTTTTCACAAATTGAAGCAAAAATTTACTCATTTTAATTTTGTATATTCAGCATTGGCTGACATATTAGGTCTCGTTTCACTTCATTTAATATAAATCTTTGTATGCGTTGTATACAAATAAATTGAATAATTCTAGATACTTATCTGAAGGGCTAGTAAAAGAGAAATGTTGAATTATATACATATTCAAGTCAAGTTTATCGATATCTCTCTGTCTACTTGGTAAACTATTCAATTTAACTTATAGTTAACAGTTACGAACGGAAACAATCAATTGCTATCAATTATGGCTAATGTTGTTGGTTTGCAATGTACGGCAACATCTCAACAAACAATCAGTGAATATTCACGAAGAGAACTGCAGGAAGCATTTTCGAAATGTGATCCAGAAGGTACTGGAGCAACATCCATCAAAAATCTCAAGGTTAATTTTTTTGCGATACTGTGTTAGGACTCAGCAGTCATCGATCCCTTGAAAAAGAGAATAATCCTTTTAGAAATGAGAGTGTTTTAATTCGGCTTCAATGATATTCGAACTTACTAACGAAAATAGCTGCTATTCTCGAAGAAAATCATTTCATTTCAGACTATTCTTCGATCACTTGGTTTTGAACCACGAAATGATGAAATACGAGTTTTGACAGCAAAAATTGAAGAAAATGGAAAACAGCAAAGAGGTACTTTGTTTAGTAAAATAATGTGTAAAGTTGAAATTTAAGAGATATGATACTTCGTCATTCGTAAGCAAAAATGATAAGACATTTCTTTCTTCCCTCTTCTGTCGTCCAGTTCAAATATTGTAATAGTGGCGAAATATTTCGATTTTGTGTTACAAAATCCTTTTATGTTTGATGAATTTACAATATTTATTTTGCTGCTTCAGATAAAGTTACATTTAATGAGCTGAGTGATTTACTGAGTGAAAAGTTAGATGAACGTAATGGGATCAAAGAAATGCATGCCGCCTTTGAATTATTTGATTCCGATTTCAAAGGATATATCACAATTGATGATTTGCGAAAAGTTGCTGAAGAATTGGGTGAAACAATAGCAGAAGACCAACTAAAAGTAAGTTAGCTCAATACAAGAAGCCATCTGAGTTTTCTTTTTGATGATAATATTTTAGAATTTTTTTGGAAGTTCGTATTTATTGTCGAAGTTACAAATAAAACATTCGTCTGCACTTTGAAAAGTGCGCTTCTTGTGAAGTTCAAGTTATATCGTTTCATAATAAATGGCAATTGATGCTGCTTATGCTTAACTTCTATCTCTTAACCGCTATTGCAATTGATAGTTAAGCAATTAGTGTTATAGATTTTGCCTTGATATCTCCTAGGCGATTAATTTAGATACCGAATGTTTTTATAAGGTGATATTATATATGGATTTTAAACTGTTTGTTGGAAAACAGGCTGCAATGCATTTTTTGTTTGGAAAACAGGCTACAATGCATTTTATATTTTATAGGAAATGATTTTGGAAGCTGATACCCGTGGTAATGGTAATGTTTGCGAAGATGATTTTTACGCTATAATGAAGAAAACCTCACTCTATTAACTGATTTCTGATGAACGTTGCTGATTGGCTTGAAGAGTATTTAACTTTTTCCATTTACTATTTCTGACATTTAAATATTATTGTTGTGTTTCTCTCATTTTTGTGCTTTGTCTTGTACTTATTATGCATAATGTTGTTGAGTCATAACTTTATCCATTCAGACGGTTAACGTGTTGTGCTTATACTGTTCGAGATGAGATAGATTCAAATTAATTTTCTTCCAACATAGTAGCTCGTCTGGTCTTTTTGAGTCTTTAATTTCTCCCATTTATCTCCGTTTTTGATCAATGTTTAAACTTTCCAAAGCTTTCCAGTGTTCTCAATAATTGTATCTAATTTTTACTGTATATAGTATGTATATTATGCATTATTTCTTTTAACGATTTCCCTTTATCAAATTTTTTAATTTTCTTAAGTTTCTGACTTTATTCTTATACTTGCACAGTTCAAAATAAAAATTCTATTGACATAAGCTCAAATCGATTATGAATCACATAGGATCGCGTTATTGTGTTAATACCGTTAAATTTTATGCATTTTGTTCTAAAATTGAGGGAACATTTATATTATTATTTTTTCAGATTAAAGCAAACTGCCTTCATGAAAAAGCAATTTATTAAGTAT
>UPTC01000301.1:904-46119 GCA_900537255.1 Acanthocheilonema viteae | reverse complement strand
CATCAGTAAATTCCGTTTCAGTTAAAACAAACTTTCCCATATTGAAGTTTTTTCATATTGTTTCTGTTATTACAAAATATTTAATAGATGAAAACAAATTTTAATTTATATTCAAATTTATTTTCATTTAAAACATTTAAATTTTAAAAATTAATTACTCTGAAATTTGCCAAAAATAAATTGGCAAATTTTGACGTGTGGCAAAGTAAAAAAAAAATAAATAAATAAAATCGAAAATGATCGAAAATATGATGGAAATTTAATTGAGAAGTTTAAAAGATTTATTAACACTGTATCATATTTTTCAATTTCTCATAACTATCTCATAACATTCTATTTTCATTTATAATACAACCAATGTGTGCACTATTGATGACAACTTCGAAAGATTAAATTTTAATTCTATTAAATAAAATTTTCAAATAAATCTTTTAGTTTTTTAATTACATTCAATAAGCGTCTAAACTTGACGAATATTTTCTAATTTCTTTATTCGTTTTATTTAATCCCAAATTAAATTTCTACTACAGTTTTGCCATCTTTGTATTGCAATTTTTTCAGGACAGAAATATCTCTAACAAATTTAAATTGTAAAAATTCAAAATTGACAGTGACATTTAATTTTAGTTGAAAGATGAAATAATTAAGAAACTCGAATGACCTTCCATTTTCATTAATAACATTTCCTTTTGTTCGCTGAAGAAATTTAGCGTTAACTGAAAAAAAACGAAGACATTATTGCATCATAATTCTTAATGTTTCTGTCTAACATTGCTGTCAAAATTTATTAATACAATATTCCTTAAAATTTTTTAAATTAAAACTTTAGAAAGTTAATCACCAATTAATTTTAATGATAGTATTGTTTGCACCAACCAGAAGGTTGTTGAAAAAAATTTTCGGTATTTACGTATTTGATGAATTCTGTAATATTGAACATCATTTATCAAATATTAGATTTTTGCCATTTCATGAATTTGCTGATATGTATATCCTCATGGGATTGTTCAATTTCACAAAACTAAACTTTCGCTGTTGAATTTCACACAAATTTCTACTGTCCAATTTCACAAATTCAAATTTTTGCTAATTACTTAAAAAGAAAAGAAGAAAGTGAAGGTGTGAAACGGGATAAAAATTGTATCAGCTAAAATGATGATACACAAATATTTATCATCATATTACAACAAAGAAATGAAATATACATGGTCCAGTTTTATAGTAAAACATTTTATCTCTTCTTTTTTCTCTCTCTACTCGTATTTATTCTTTCTACTTTCCGCTTTCTTATTCATATTCCGGAAATGGATGACTTACCGAGGAATTCCAACTTGATCATATACATATCATATGAAATTGTTACGAAGTTTTCAACATCCTATCACAAATTTACTCAAATCCTCCTTTCCATCTCTCTCTCTCGCTCTCCATCATTTATTTATCAACTAAACAAACTGATAGGCATTCAATGCGTCCATTTTCGGCGCTTTTTGATCTCATCTTTTCTATTAATTTGTATTAATTTGCCGATTAGATGAAAAGACGAGAATGAGAAAAAAATTTAAAAATTTTTCCTCACTCACCTTCTCTCTTTCTCCTTCTTTCTGCAATTTTCGTTCACCATATCAATACGTTGGTATAAAATTTGGAATTCTATAGAAAGATGATAATAAATGAAATTTGATGACAATCAAACTTGATGAATAAAAACTTAATGAAATTTAATATTGTAAAATTAAATGTGTTAAGTATGGGTAAGAGTTCGAATATGTGATAAAAATCTGCTAATAACGCCATGGCATAAATTTTAGTATCAGTAGACAAAATATGGCAGACTTCATTTTGATCATATAAATAATCGATTATTAAAACTCTGAAGTGGTAAGAGCTTGATGAATTGTTTAAGTGATCGTTTCTACGTTAACTGGAAATAAGCTACGTTAAAGAGTTTTTTTTAAAGATTAATAATCATAATATGGCTCCTCCAAAGAATAATAACTGGATAGCATTTCTCGATGTTGAAGAATATCACACTGCTGTCCGATCTATTATTTTCTAACATATAATAAACAATACGATCGATCTTCATGTCTCGCTTTAATAGCTACTATAAATTGTCCGTGGTCATTTAGGATAAATGATGATAAAGCGATCTGTTTTAGTTTATACCGTTCATGAATAAATCAACAACCTTCATCGTTTTTTCAAACAAAAAATAAGACAAAATAAGAGACACATACTTCATCATCAGCTGATGATAGTGCATTAATCAAGACATTTCCTTCAAAATTCACTGAAACGTATAATTCATTATAGCAGGAAGTAAAAAATATGATATATGTCTTAAAAAGAGAATTTAAGAAATATTGGAAAGAGTTGAAAAGAAGTGCGATAAGAATTGAGCTAAATATGCTGTCATGAACAAAATACTTTCATGTAAAGCAAGTGAAAAAAGATTAACATTTATCGAGTAAATCTTTTCATTAGAACGAATCCTATAATGCAATATGAATTGGCACGGTAATCAGAATGAAATACTATCGTTCTACCACTTCCGAACAATGTTTGTCGATTGCCTTACGCAAATGATCTTTGTATGTAAAAATATCACCATTCCATTTTGTAACTGTTTGTTTATCACATACCCATATCTCCTCAGCCACCTAAAAAAATGATTAACTAACAAAATCATTAATTTACATAAGAATGTAAAATTATCGATGTGTTAATATTAAAAGCGATATAAATGATTCTATCCAAGAAAACTTACATTACCAAAAAAAGGAAGAAAAAACAAAAGAGAAAGGGAATCTAGAAATATAAATCAAATAAGAAATCTACATGATGCACTAATCGAAAATCGTGCGAAACCAGAACCATTCCTCCTCGAAAACAATTAATTGCTTCCGCCAATGCATCAATACTTTCCAAATCTAGATGATTGGTAGGTTCATCGAGCAATAAAAGATGCGGTTGTTGCCATGCCAACCAAGCAAAGGATACCCTACAGCGTTGTCCATCTGAGAGTTGCTTCATCGGGCAAACCTTTAAAAATTTATCTAATAGCGAAAAAGAATAAACTCACCATCCGAAGAAAAATGAAATAAATGTTCTTAATGAAGATATATAATAGCATAAACAGTACAGATCTTATAATTAATTCATGAACATACTTGCTCTCGTCCAGTCAATCCATAACGTCCGATAATTTTCCTCATCTCCTCTTTCTCTTTAACTTCTGGAAATGACATCATCAAATATTCCAAGGCAGACTTTTCCAGTGGTAATTCTTCGTGTAAATGCTATAAATTAAGTGCACGTTTGAATTATTGAAACAAATCATCTAATGTAAGGCAGTTGAATTAAATCATTGAGATAAATTATCAAACTGAAATAGACAAAGCTACTATTAATATCCAGTGACAAAATTAAACTTTCGAGTACTGATGAGCAATTAATTTTTTTCAAAGATAAAATAGTACTTACAGCAAGACTACTATCGGAAAAAATATAAAAATACCGGAATGAAAGACCTGATTCAATTAATGAAAATATAAACTCAAGAAGTAATGACTGTTGCTTTTCTTATTGTCATCACCAAACGTACTTGATGATAGCGTCCTATTTTGCAATGTGAATGACGTCTTATAAGACCATTTGATGGCATCACATCTCCTGATATCAATTTCAATAATGTTGACTTCCCTGCTCCATTTGGGCCAACTAGTGCAATACGAGTATCAAGATCTATTCCAAAATCGAGATCTTTGTAAATTAATGGCTGAAATGTATAGCTGCATTGGTTCTTCGCATATTTACTAGGTCTAAAAATAAAGAGTGCGATCGTTCTGCCTGATATTTAAGCAATTACTTTGTAATTTAGCAAATCTATTCTCTCTAAAATTGCAAGCATTTTCAAGAAAAACTATTAATATCCAGTATCTTTACAGAATTAAACTTTTGAATTCTGACGAACAACAACTAATTTATTCAAAGATAAAATAGTACTTACAGTTTTTTCATTATATTGAAAAGATACATGCTGTACCATTATAACCGGAGGTGGAATTGTACCGGGATCAAAGAAGTAAAACTGCTTTACCTGAAAGATGGATGGAAATAAAAATTTGTTGCTTTATCTTTACTAAAGAAATTTACAGCACCAGGAAATAAATAGAAATATATAAAACCAACCTTTTCGGTAACAACTTTTTCGGTTAATCCAATAGCTACCATTTTAGCCATCGTTTTTTCTTTGCTTTGAGCTTGGCGGGCAAGTTTGGCGCTACCATGCCCAAACCTAGCAATGTACTCCTGCACAAAATTTTACGATTAAATTTTACGAGGATGACTCCAGTTGAGAATATATCTAGACTATAAATTGAAGACCAAGAAAAAATAAATCCACAAATACTAACTTTCATATGCTGCAATTGGTCCTGTTCCCATTTGTAACGCTTCATTTGATTTTCAAGCAATTCGGTCCGAGTACGTACGTATGTATCATAATTACCCTGGAAATATTTCATGTTCATTAACTCTGTTCCATGGATCATCCCTGACAGCCAAATAAATGGTCAAACGGCTATACTACGACCTCTTCTCCAGGTGCAGCTAAAGTGCATAATACAATTCAAATAAAACAATTTTCGTTCTTTTTCATTCTTTTTCTTCTTCTTTCCATATTCCAAATGTTTACTACAAAAGATCAAAAGTTTAAAACTGTTATAACTTCGAGATACTACGAATTAAACTTACTCCATAATACTCTAATTTTCTTTGGAACAAATGAATGATATTTGTGCAGACACCATTCATAAAATCCTGTGAGTGTGAAACGATCAGCAAAGTCCTTTTATATCTTAAAAATATACAAAGATTAATAATTCACCGCTTTAGGAGAAAGACCAAATAAAAGTAGTGACCGCCCTAAGCTTCTATCATCCTTCAACCAGATATGTTAAACTGTGACACAAGTTATGCGTTATAAACAGTAGGTGTCGGCAATAATTATCAAGAAATTCCAAGCAAAATCTGATGTTTTCCAATCAATCACTAACTAATAATCAATGGTAAAAAATGAATTTACATACGCCGCTAGCTCTTTCTCAAGCCACACACAAGCCTCCAAATCAAGATGATTAGTTGGTTCGTCAAGCAACAGCAATGATGGTTTTAGATACAGTGCTCGTGCTAATGCAATTCGCATTCGCCAACCTCCTAGAACATACTTTATGTTCATAACCGAATTTAAAATAAGATAGCTTTATGATGAATAATAAAATCCCCAAAATTTATGCACACCTGAAAAATCCTTGCATTTTTTAAGCATCATTTGCCTAGTGAAACCAAGACCATGTAGTATTTCTGCAGCTTTTGCTTCCGCTTTATCAGCATCCATTTCTTCCAGGCGATCATAAACATCTAATAGCTTTTCCTGACTTTCTATAAAACAAATATTGGATATATTTTAACCAAAAAATCTTTCTTAACTACAACTAAAATTACGAACCATCGTCCGACGAAGCCGCCAGTTCCTCAGCTTGCTTCTCAAGTGCTTTTCTCTGTTCATCAACATCGTACACCACCTTCAATGATTTCTGACTAAATTGAAATCCATATTTGTTTCTTCACTGCGTTTACTAAATTCGTAATAACCCAAAATATTTAAAATGTACACACCTTTAGAGCACTATCATTACAAGCAGCCATTTCACGAGATACCAAAAACATATCCACATGATCAGGAATTGACATTTCCCGGCGAAATATGGCTTGCATTAAAGTAGACTTTCCTAAAATAAGAGAGTAAGAAAATATGCTGAACAGATTAAAACAACGACTTTTTAAAAAGAAATCATTCGTAAGACTAACCACTTCCATTTAAACCAATAAGACCATAACGGCGTCCCATGTTTAATTCAAGTTTTGTGTCCGTCACAATTTCACGTCCGTGAAATGTCACCGTCAGTCCTTCTATTTTGAGATCCATAGATCTGAATTTATATAACTTCCAGAAATTTTACGAAAGAATATTAATTTCAGTCTCATAATCAATCAGATTTTATTTAATATTTATATAAACTGAGTGAAAAAAAGCTTCAGAAAAATGATCTGATCCCAATATATTTTTTTATTTATGACAAGTGGTTCGATCACAATCCACCTAGCAGAGTTATTTCGAAGTATTTTCATTTTAAATTTTTCCTACGTACTGACAAAGTTTTTTCCAAAAAAATTACAACGGATGAGAAGTCAATGCTCCTACAACTGATCGTGCTTTTGCATTTTCCAATTCCATTTTCTCCAACATCGCAGCAGCTACATCGATAACATCATTCATAGATGAAGCTCCTAAGAAAGTGTCTGTATAAGTAGTCATTTATTTTCAATATTTTACAATCTTCACTGATTTATGGATAAACTATTTTCTTATACATCAAGAAAGGATATTTATGACAAGTGATTTCACCGTAATCCACTTTTTACTGAACAAACGCAAAAACCCTATTATGTTGGAACCTGTACTATAGTAACATTTCTACTACATCAATCTTATTGTCAAACTTTTTACCACAGCATCAGTAACAATAAAAACTTAGTAAGATTTAATAAATGATTACCACCATTTTGCATGTGTTGGCTTTGCTCTCGAGTAGGTGATCCGATACTTTCCTTATTCTCCTGCAAATACATTATCCGAAAGTCTACAATAGACATACAATACAAAAATTACACTATAAGCACATGTAAATATTAATATCTTAACTGTTATTCCACATACTCTGCGAGACGTGTCCTTCATGCAACATAATTTCCATTAACAAGTTCAAGTATTTATCCCTTGAAAGGAGCTCACAATAACGGTTCTTTCTTTGATTAAAAAAAAAACGTTAACTTATTATTTTACATATTTCATATTTCTTTGATTGTGTAAAATAGTAAATCAACATTTTTAGCATAAATTATAACTGTAATAAATATTTGTATGGCATTTATATTAAATACAATATAGGATTATTCTTCCATCTTTTAATTAAATTACATTGATGAAGTTTCATATATTTATATCATACTATATATATGTAGGAAACCAAACTTGTGTCTTGGTTCAAACTTATCTAAACATCCTACTAATGTACTCTTTTTGGTACATAGCAAAGTACTTATATTAATGTACAAGAATGTAGGTATCATTCGATTATTATACTACTCTTTTAACTACTTTACATGGATATCATATACTATTCTTTGTTTATATTTCATTTTCCAAACAAGTAAGATAAAAATTCAATTCACTAATTACCATAATCCCAATAAAATGGCTCTAGAGAAACGGAAATTAACTGTGTTAGATAGCTTACCAGTTTTTGATCGCGGACTTTAGTACGATTTTTAGCTGCCTGTTTCTTTGCTGCATCACGTCGTTTCTTCGCCTCCGAAGGCATCGATGATCACGAATACGATTACGTATACGTGAGCCCAAGTCTAAAATTCAGACATTCTTGCAATAACATGTATTAATGCACAATTATATTGACACATAACGTATTCATTCATATGTAATATTTGTTATTGACTCAAATTGCTCATTCAAATTTAAATATCAGCGAGGTATGCAAAAATTGTGACAAAAGAATAATTCCGTTTTCGTAGAAATTCCACATAAAAACACATCCTACATGAGTATAAAAAATAAGTTACTTAATTTTTTCCATTTTAATAACTTGAAACAATAAAAAAATCGATTAATTTCGCAAATGTACATATAATAAGAAAGAGCAAAGACAATCACTACTTTATATTTATCTTTTCTTGAACTTCTACAAAAAAAAAAGATAATAACTATCATTCATCGTACTCCTTCATTTTACTAAAATTCTTCCTTCGTAATTTTCCTCTCAATTCCTACTTCTGTTCCAATCTCGTAAATGTTCCAGCTGTTTGTGGTTCATGATATTTCCATCAAAATTGATCCTCTTCAATAATGCTTCCTCACTCAACGATCTCTATGCTTTCTCTCTCTCCCTCTCTATCACATCATTTTTCTTATCCCTCTTAATCATTGCTAATGTTATAATTCGTTTCACTCATTAAGAAGGGAAAAATATATAAGTTTTGAACATTTTGTTGTTTTTTTTTCAAAAATATTTCATAAATTCGAGTGAATTTCGAACTAACTCTTAATATATCAATGATGTCTTGCATTTCTAGGCACCTAATTCTCTTCTTTCATCCTTTACATTTCTTACCAATTGTTATAAGCAGCTAACAAACAGCTGTTTGTCAGCTGATTTCCTCTATGAATGAGCGAAAATCTTACACCATTTACTCATGGAGACGTTGAGGCCTATTTCATTTCGTACAGGCTTAATCCTACACATGTCTGTTAGTAATTTATTTGTGCGATGTTAATTTTATAACTTTTTCATGTTTGCGATAATACTGGGAATGAATTTCCATCTTTCTTTTTATAGCTCGGATTATTTGTTTGCATGCTAACATTTCATTTTGCTAATATTTGCTACTTCTTTTCTTTCACATTGTTACTATTTCTATCACATTATTGTGTAGAATTAATATACACAAACACATATTATCCAAAATTATTGTTAATATTGCAATAAATATTGTTTAAACCAACTTTTCTATCATAATAATAATTCATCATGTTATCGTATAATAATTTAATAAGTATTTATCTATTTTAAGTTATCTCACGTCACAAGATCATATAATGGAAGATTAGAAATAGAAAATTAAGCTGAAATTTGAGGTAGGATTAAAAGCTAAGCTAAGAGTGTTTATGGCTAAGTCTCGTATTCAACACAAATTTCGTAAACGAATCCCTCTCACCCACAGACCTAGCTAGCTTCAATAGTAGTAGTAAGTTTTTACAACGCTATTCTTTGGCACATGTCCAGAAATGAAAATATTTCGCCTAAAAAATGCAATTAGTTGCTAAATGCTGGTGACGGGAAGCTGTCACCTGTCGTTCTTCTCTCGTTTTCCATTGCTGTCTTTGGCCAGCTTATTTGAGCGTACGTGAGGATGTGTACGTGAGGTCATAAATGTGAGTTTGTGAGCGGAAGCTAGATAAAAGGCGAATTAGCAATGTGTAGCAGAGAAAGTTTTGTGGATGTGCAGAGAGCATGAAAGAGAGCAGAATGCAAGCGGATAAATAAAAGACACGGGTAGTAATGATCAAATATCTTTGCCAAGAATAAAAAAAAAAGCAAAATATCGTATAATTATGTTTTAGGAAATGCTTTTAATCTCTTATCTTCTCTTACTGCTTATGTTAACGTCCTTCCTACCGTCAATTGTTTGTATTGATTCCTTTACGGATACATTTTACTTTTTCACGATTTATTATATGTTTTATAGAAATATTTTATTACGCATAAATCGTATATTTTATCTTTTTTACTACAAAAAGTATTTTTTTTTGTCGATAAGTATCTTATATTATTATTGATCGCCATACAAATAAGAATTTCTTGGTTTAAATTTTTGCTATTAAAATATTTAATAGCAAGAAAATTTTTTCATTATAAAAATAGTATTTTATTTTGCGAATGAGAATTTGCAGCAGCAGTGATCCTTAGGAAGTAGAATTGTTGCTGCCATTATTTATCTGTTGTTAACTTGTTAATGTTGTTACTCATTACGGTATTTGCTGAGCAATTTGATCATGTGAGTACGTTTTGATTTTTGAGTCAGATTTTTTATTTTATTCGACATTTCCAGCTAATTCCATATATTCCCAATGTCAACAGACCAATCAAAAGATACCGGCAAATCACATCCCGGTAACAAAAGATCATTTGATGCAAAGAAATTCTTGATTGATTTGGCATCTGGCGGCACAGCCGCAGCTGTTTCCAAAACTGCTGTTGCACCTATCGAACGTGTTAAGCTACTTCTTCAGGTATCGCTGTTACATAAGTAAAACTATTTCAGCTACTACAGCTACGTGAATAAAGATAATGAAGATACTCTTCTTAGTATATTATATTGTAGATACTTCTACTGTGTTAATACTCTTAAATAGTGCTGCTATATGAATAAAGTTTATGTGGCAGTAAAATTTAATAGCTGAAACTAAATTCTCTCAAAAGATAGCATCCTATATGGTTGTACGATCAGTTTTTTTCTCTTGTGTAATTAAATGAAGTGATATAATAAAAGAGATTTGATAAGATACATTAGCATTGAAGTTTCGAGTTTTTGAGGTGCAAATTTACCAGAAGCTTTGACTTGTTATTATTATTATTCATGATAATCCATATCGGGGGAATATAAAAAATTTCTCATTGCTGTTGAACATTTATCTCTTCTTGAGAAATCATCCTAAAGATGTAATTCAGCCTTTACAACCTGGTTCTGGATAGTAAAATTCTGGGTTTAAAGGAAATAAATTTTAGGATACATTTTAGTAAGCACATGTGATCAAGATATGTAGATCCAATTATTGGCGCAGTGAGTATCAGTGATAATGTCACGATAATCATAAATTATTTTCCGGAGAGTTCATTCATTTTCCAGGTACAACATGCATCCAAAACAATTGAAGCCGATAAACGTTACAAGGGTATTATTGATGTATTTAAGCGTGTGCCTGCTGAGCAGGGTTTTGCATCCTTTTGGCGCGGTAATTTAGCAAACGTGATACGGTACTTCCCTACACAAGCGCTGAATTTTGCATTCAAAGATACTTACAAGAAGATTTTCGTTGCAGGATATGACAAAGATAAAGTAAGTGGCTTGTGAATATAGTCAAAAAGGGATAAGCATAATGTTTGCAGTAGTAAGCAAATTTTCGTTACGGTATATGACAAAGATATAAGATTCGGTAAATCTATGCATTCAATTCATCTGAAAAAGAAAGACAGTTAACTTAACATGGTATCATAAACTACGTTATTGCAGGATTTTTGGAAATTCTTTGGCGGTAATTTAATGAGTGGCGGTGCAGCAGGTGCTACATCTCTGTGTTTTGTATATCCACTTGATTTTGCTCGTACTCGTCTTGCTGTTGATGTCGGTAAGGGTGCAACCCGTGAGTTCAATGGTTTGATAGATTGTTTGGCTAAAGTTGTTAAAAGTGATGGTCCAGTTGGGCTCTACCGTGGTTTTATGGTGTCGGTGCAAGGTATTATCGTTTATCGTGCAGCTTACTTTGGTCTTTTTGATACAATCAAAATGATGGTTTCTGGAGGCCAAAAGAAACTCAACTTCTTCGCTGCTTGGATGATTGCTCAGGTTTGTTTGCTTGAAATTTTTTATTTTTCCATCGAGGTAGGATGAATTTGTAAATTTTTCTGGATGGAGAACAAATTTAAATTTGTTGATATGTTCACCGCATGATAGAAGTAAATCTATACTCCTCAACGAACACATCAGTATTGCTTCGTAATTAATGTCTTTAGTGAAATTCCATGCTTTTGGCGGAGCTTTAGGAGTTAATTGATGGATGTTTCAGGTCGTAACTGTTGGATCTGGAATTCTGTCATATCCATGGGATACTGTACGCCGACGAATGATGATGCAATCTGGTCGCAAAGAAATACTGTACACAAATACTTGGGATTGTGCAAAGAAAGTTGTTGCCAACGAAGGAGTTACGGCACTTTACAAAGGTGCTCTTTCGAATGTTTTTCGAGGTACAGGTGGCGCACTTGTATTAGCTATTTACGATGAAATCCAAAAGTTCTTATAAACTGCCGGTTATAAGAAATCTAGGTATTTCGAACATATGTGCGATATCTGATTCCCTTCATGACAGGATTCACTCATTTTATAATTATGTCTAAAGACGTGTTCCATTTATCGTACATAATGTTTGCTTTTCATTTCTAATTACCTGTACTTCATTTTATAAGTTAGTATTTTGACACTGGTCTAATAGTGATCGTATGGGGTGTGATCTTCAATTTAACATTATTCTGTAACATAAATACTTCACTTCCCAATAGAATACCTCATTATGCTCGTTTCATTTATATAGAATACCTCATTATGTTCGTTTCATTTATATAGAATACCTCATTATGTTCGTTTCATTTATTCTTCACCTGCTCTTTTATATGTTGTTGCTAGGTTGGCCATATATATGGCAAAGCTCAGACTCGTTTGACATGTGTTTCTCATAACTTTGATAAACGTTGTAAAACGCTAGTACACTAAGATCAAGTAATATTGGTGGAATAGATATGACCTAATGACACAGTGCATCTAAATCCTTTTTCGCATCATACATCTTCACAAATGGCTTTAATTGTGAAAGCAGTAATTTTGTTCAGAGTGGGAAGTAATTTGAGATTTGGTAAGTAGTTTCATTCAATACAATATTCTTGAGAAATTGGTTTATCGAAAGTAGAAATATTATCCATATCGGAAGCTGAAAACTTACTCCAACGATGTGAAATGAAGGAATTAAAATGTATGACTCGAAATGAAATTTGAAAATTTTCTCCAATTGCATAAAGCCAGCATTTAAATTCACCAGTACAGTTGCCAAATATATCTTCAATTATTATAAATAAAAATCATTTAAAAAAAGATGGAATGTTGGGAAGAGATCAGTTACAATGAAGAGAAACTTTTTCAGACTTATATATTACAAATAAAGATTCAGAAATCCTAGGATAGACAAATATACCATTGCACAACAACGAGATCACTGATGCATATGACTTAAAATTATCTCAAAACAATATTTAAAGTAAATTACTTAGCAGTTTGTAATATCGCTGAAGTATTCATGGCGTAACGCTACTTCGGCATCAATACGATGAGATGGATTACAAATCAGGAGCTGCTAAAACAAAAATATTAAAAAGGTGATGTGTCTCTCTGCACGAACTTTATAACTTGCCTACAGAAGGAACTAGAAAGAATGAAACTGAAACGAGAAATCATAATTGGAATTCCTCAGAAGGATTCCCACCGCATTCGAGGAATCAAATCATGGCTGAAAGTAAATCAATGCGCAAAGCGCCTATGTACCTGAAGCAAGTCGCGTCCACGAGCGGGAAGATTGGGTACCACTTGTCCAATTGTAAGAGAACGATGATATAGGGGCATCGGCTGAAAAAAATGTTTTCAAAATTAGACTTTGTCAAAGGCTAAAAAGATCCTTGGAGCTTCCGGTAACTTTTGAAAATATTGACGACTAACGTTTGGGTTTTGGGACTTTGGACGTTAAAACTTAGCAACCTTGAACTCCGGAAGCTGCGATAGACCTGGCCATGTGGCATCCGTCGGAGTACCAAGCATTTTGAAAATCCTCTTCAGTTGATCATCAACATCAGCACCTGGGAAAAGTGGCCTTCCCGCATTCGAAATTTCTAAAAAATTCAAACTTTAATATCTAAAAACTGAAAAATTAATAAAAAACGAAACTATTTATATCCCGCGAATATGTGAAATGACCCACCAGCAAAAATGCATCCAGCAGACCACATATCGATTGAAGTGTTGTAAAGTTTTGCACCGAAGAGGACATCAGGAGGTCGATACCATAATGTGACAACCTCAACTAATACTTTTAAAAAAGGTTTTAGAATAATTCTCACAGACTGCAGTAAATCAAAATGCTCAAGGTCTGAGCGATAGAATCGTTTCGTTCTATAAATTTGCTGGTCAATGGCAGTGATTCTTATCAAATAATTTCTTGGTATTCACAACTTAGAAATGGATAAATAAACAAACCTCGGCGCTATAGCATCTCACAGGTATGCCAAATGCCCGTGCCAATCCGAAATCTGCCAATTTCAACTGCATATTAGTATTTATCAATAAATTCTGGGGTTTTAGATCACGATGAAGCACATTATGTGAATGACAAAAAGCTAATCCACATAATAATTGGTGCATAAGTGATTTTACTATCTGAAAATTCAAACGTTTGATAACGACATTATTAGATAACTACACTTTTAAAACCTTGAAAATGTAATTTAAAAATTATAACCTATCATAAATTTACGTGAAAAATACTTCTGCTATGGTAGAATTGTGCTTTAAAAGATGTGCTGTTGCATCTAAATCAGCAATACAGTTTCAAATTAAGATCTTGGACAAAATGTGTTGGATTCAAATAGCATTCACGTTTAACTACTTTGCAAATAAGCAACAAAATGATGAACATTACCTGTTGATCTATTTCACCATTGCACGAATCGAAATACTTTTTTAAATCTTGATCACAATATTCAAAAACTAAAGTAAGCTTACGCTCACTATGGACAACATCATACAGCCTCACGATATTCTCATGTTTGAGTTCTTTCAGCAAACATATTTCGCGTAATGCCGAACTAGGGACACCCTGAAAGATGTTTGCATATAGATAGATTTGAATACTATAATACTCTTAAGTGACGATAAATTCAGCTGTGATCTGAACACTTAGTTGTATGTAACGGTCTTATTTAAATACTACCAAACTGCAAAGGATAAAGATCATCGATATATTTGATTTGAATTCAATCCACATATGACTAACCTACTGAATTCAGATACTCTTGTTTTTTTCAGCAGTCAGGCTAGGAAGCAAAAATGAACAAGAAAATAGACCTCATCGTCATCATCCAAACGCACACATTTCATTGCTACAATCTCTTGAGTATCACAATTCTTGGCCTTAAAAACGGTTCCATATGTGCCTAAAATATTACATAAACAACAGTGTGCATTTGCAATAGTTCTAACAAATTCCAACAGTCCCGTAATTGCGGACTTTTTTAGATTTCCATTTAATATTTTGACAGTCTTCAAAATTCTGAAAATCCTGAAAGAACTGCAAAAGCTTAGATTTTAATCTGAAATAGTTAAGCTGTTAAAATAATAGATGCTTTTGCACCTCAATAAATTTGAAAATGGCGTCTTAAAAATTTGAAATATTTGTCAAAATTTCTGAACCTTGTCTCAAAATTGGTTTTGCAATTTCATATCAATGAATTTGAAAATAAAATTTGGTTCGCGAATTTAAATCCTAAACTTTACTTGTCTACTATTTACTTTACTTATCTGTTAGACTAACAAATGCCGGAAAATCAAAATTCTCAATTTTTCCCTCAAACAGATAAATAATGGAAATTCCATACTATGCTCTAAACAAATAATAGAATAGGGAGATAAATAAATAAGACAACCTTCTCCGATTTTCTCTAACTTTTCGTAGTTTTTCATTATACGTCAACAAGCCTTCCACTCAAGCAATCGTGTCCTCTGACTACACTTCACGTTTGCACTTGAAACGAAGTATATCTTTCCTCACTTGGTGATATAATCTAACTTTTGCTGATTATCCATTACACTTTTTGTTAACTTGATATACCCGAAATATATCTGAAATATATTACGGAAATCACAAAGTGTAAATCAATTAATTAAATTCATAAGGAAAAAAATTCCGTCAGCGAAACCCCCAAACCTCCAATTAATGCTCAAATCTTGAAGCATACAGTTGGGATAAGGAATTTTCAGAATAGTGCCGTCACAAGAAGCATCCGATTTCTTGTTATTTTTCTTCTCCCGAGAGCTCGCGGGGTGTAGTTAGGAGATAGTAATATACTCATATATATATATTTGTTTTAGTGAATAGATATTTTTGTATCATATATTAATGTTGCAAATCCTGGATGAGGATTTTGCATCCCGAGATTTACCAGATATCGGATGAACATAGCTGCATTTAATCTAGTTTGAACAAAATTGTAGCCTTCAAAGGGTTCCAGTACTTTGAGAAAATATATGACAGTACAGAGAATTAATGTAATATGAAGTACCACAGAGTCAGCAAACAGGACTATTTGTGACATGATATATAAGGAACAATCAGTACAAAGGTTATTAAAAGGGTTAGATATAATGGAGGAATATTTATGGAAATGTCAAAAAAGTTTAATCCCAAGTATTCACTTCTTTTCTTTGCCATATATACTTAATCCTTTGTGTATGTTCTTTATTGCTTTGCAGATATTTTGCCGCAGATCAACTAGATCATGGGAATGTTTTTTAATGTTAAATTGTTTAGATATCTTCAGAAATTTCATGTAGCGTATTATCAATTTCACAATGAACGCTGTAATATTTAATATGAATGTTCACAGAATATTTTTCATGGGCATCCTTCTTCGAGCTAGACGAAGCCTTTGCAATCTGGATGTATCCGATCGGAAATTATCTGAAGCACCTGGTTTTCCATAACTTTGATTATTTGCTGGATGATAGCGTAAGCCTGTATGTGCATCCAAAACACTTCTACCATAACAGTTCTTCGTGACACAGTTGCAGGTACACGTTTCGTCATTCCAGACTTTGTTTGGACCTTTAATATAATGCTTTTTCTAACTTTTGAAATTTTTTAAATGTACAAAATACTTCTTCTTTGCTTATGTCTAAAAAAAAAAAAAACAGGAAAGTTTGATTGATATTAAACGTTCTTGAAATCAATAGATTTTTTAACCCAACATGGAGTAGGAAATCTCAAAATCAAATTGAATTCTGTGTATTGGACAGAATTTGAGGGCGGTTATCTATTTGATTGGAAAGGAGACTTGAAATCTATCTGTACGATTGAAAAAAAAATTCATACATTAAGATTGATTTATTCAGTGAGAAGAGGTAACCGATATTCATGCATATGGTTTAGGAAAAGAAGTCTCTCTATTCGATTAAGATATATGTTTGCAATCTGTGCATTTGATTGATATGCGGAACCGAAATTTTTGCATCAGGTTGAAAAGCTTTAAAAAAAAAGTTTGAAGTGAGAAATTGAATCGTTTTTTTTCTTTAAATATTAAAAACCTTGACAATTCTTTTTCTCTTCTCTGTTTCTGCATTCACAGTAGCAGTTCGGATCGACAGTTTTCTCCTGCGGGCATTGAGTGCATTCTTGGCAACTGCAAGCAGTATGTTGTTCGATTGTTATATTTCGTGTTTGATTGATTACAAACAGATTATTGCCGGAATAAAGCATTTCAACTATCTGCAAAAAGTGTTACATAAGTAAATGAAAAAATGAATAATATGAAAAAAGTACCAAATTTGTATATTTCCTTATTTGTGAAACTTATTTGTATAAGAAATGGTAATATTCATCTCAGTCCGTTTTGTTTCCCTTAATATTACTCATCAATTTTATAATCTCGAATAAATAAATTACAAATGATTGGTCAGGAGTGAATAAACCATCAAAAATAAGTTATCAAGCATTATAATTATCATACTATGAACGATGTTAAATATAGCGTAAAAGTGTACTGGAAGTACATCAAATTGTTGAAAGTTATACCCTCATATATGGTTATATATTAAGTTTGTGTGTCATTATATATAAAACATTAACAGTTAAACCAAGAAGGTGGAGAGATGAAGCATTGATGATTTTATAACTAATTCATCAGTTTGTTTCCTTCAGTTGATTTGTTTTGACTTCCTATAATTTAATTCGATTATGAATTAAGGTTAGTATCATTTTTAGTATATTTGAAATTTCTGAAATTTGTGTCAGATTAGATTAATACTACTATTATTTGTATCGTTTCTTATTGATGGATTCTATTATTTGCAATTTTTCCTATTGGCAGATAAGTTTGGTTAGGGATAGCGATAGATAGCGTTACCTGCAACACTTCTTAGTGGTAGATATAAATTCAGCAATTGACATTGAGGAATAGATAAAGATAGTTGGATAGATTGGTGCAATATTTAGTTCTAAAAATTTCAGCAAGCTAGAAATGCAGTTAATTATTTTGCACATAACTGCATTTCTAGCTTGCTGAAATTTTTTTCATTGATTAGAAATGGAAGTTATCTGTGTGAATGAAAATGGAATGAAATAAATAGAGATGGAACTGCATATTTCAGAATTGTTACCGGCAGTTGAATATATTCAGTACTGGTTGGATGGCAGCGTTCAGTGAATTCGCAACATGATCCAACACATTGTGTTACTTCATAGCATTTTGGGAATATCAGTAATCCAGGATCGGGATTTTCCGGTAATATACGAATGCAACCTTTTTGCAACTCACATATATCTGTGCCTTGTCGAATCATGCTTAGTATATCTAAGCTTTTCTTTGTATTAACTAAATCAAACATTATTTTTACTGCAGTAATTGCACTTTTATAATTATTTTTATAAATTATTTTGAAAAAAAACTAAACAATTGAATGACTCGATATATTGACATTAAATGATTTTGCTTTTTATATACCGGTGAAATTTTTGCATACCTCTGACCTTAGTATGAATAGTAGCAGTTAAAGTTTATCAAACATGTTATGATTAAGAAATATAAAATGAAATATAAGTACTTGTACAAGAAGTGAAATTAAATTTAATGTAAAAAATGTTTTTTCAACATTTTTTTTTCTCTTTCAACATAATCAAAGTTATTTCACTGATAGCAGGACATTAATCGATCATCATTTGTTCTTGGTAATGCTTTTAAATTAGTTTAGCATTATTATTGGTTATTATTGTAGGTGTTGCGATATAGATTAAGTTGTATTTAAGAAGGAGTAAGTGAACTTTGTACTTAATTGATGAGACCGTTGTTAATAGGAGTTGCTATTGACATTTTTGACAATACGGTCTTGTTATGAAAACGTTTTCAACTTTTTTTCGAAGCAAAGAAAAATGTGTTTCGAGAAGCGTTTATTCTTGGCCTGTGCAAAAAGATATCTTCTAATTTTCTGTTTCTTTTTCCTTCCTCCATAACTTTTTTTTACTTATCCTTCTCACATTCTTTCTAAGTGTTACCCGTTGTTTATCAAATTACATACTGGTCCTTTCTAATAAATCATTAGGTGGCGTTTTATTTGTACTTTCCAAATATTGGCGTCATTGCTAATTACAGTAGCATTCTGGGTTAAAACTTTTTTAAGAAAGAAAAATCTTTTTATTTCTAGATTTATCGACTTTAATTATAAGTTTGGATTTGTAACATTTTTGCTAATATATTTGCAATCTTCCCTTTAGCTTGGCAATGCATATGCAGTAGATATGAAGGATTCAAATGTAAAAGCTAATGGAATGATGACTGCTTAAAATTATTATTACTTTATCATTATTATTACTGCGCTTGTTATTATTGTTTGTTATTGTTTTTATTGCTGTTGCATTATGACCAATTAAATACAAAGAAGTGAAATTTAAATAATGGTAATAATATTGTTCAAGTTTAAGTTTTTTTTTCTTTCAAATCTTTGATTGTTGGATTTTCTGCTGACCTATCAAATTTATCCTTTTTAGATTTCAATGAGAAAGAGGATGAGATGTAAAAATGGACAAACCGTCGATATCTTGACGAAAATCGGATTTTCTTGTAATGATTGATGGATGAAGTACGGAAGCTCCATATAACTTAGTCTTCTGCATCCTGTTCGTGTAAGATCGTGTTTCAGCAGGATGTAATTCTTTGTGAACCTTGAAGGTTGGTTCGTCTTTATTTCCAAGTAAATGCGGTGCATACGTTAGTTGTATGGCGGATAGCAGTTCATCAAATGTATGCGCTTCACGTACCCTTTTACGTATATCATCAGGGATATTTTTTTGTGCTAGCAGATGTTCATCCAATAGTAACAGTAATAATAATGGTACCAAGGTAATCATCAGTGATATAATCTGCAGTGTAAGATTTGAATTAATTTTTAAGTAACCTAGTTTTATTTAATATTTAAAATGACCATCTGTCGTCTACTGTTGATCTCATCATATATTTCCAAGTGCTATCCTATCGAGTTCAGTAAGATTGGACCGATAATTATCTTTTTGGTCATTAATTATAATAAGTTGCACATACAAATCGAAATTTATCATTTAGTTAACAACTGAATAACTTTAAGATTTATCATTTTCTGCTAGTGATAAGGTATATTACTTGGGACATTTACTAACTGAAAATTTAGTAAAACTAAAGAAAGCAGTAAATCATTAAATTAAAGGAAACTGGAATAAAATTAAAGAAAATTTAATAAAATTAAGGAAATTTAGATGAGATTCTCGATTCACGATAAGAAAAGGAATGATTTTAAACAGAACTATAGGATATGAAGGAAGTGAGGTCTGCCATTGATTGAATGATGGTAAGGAAATTGGTTTGAGCAACTGTGTTTCGAGCATTCTATCATTTGTTAAATGCTGTATGATTAGTTTTTCTCTTTTACTGTTATCGAATATTTGATTCCTCTCTTTTCAGTCGCTATATCAGAGGAATCATTGATTTGACATAATCTTTGAAAAGAAAAACCATGATATATTCCAATTTAAATTTTCATAACTAATTTATTTTTAAGTCAAAGTGAAGTAGTTAAAAGTTAAGGTAAGTTGATTTCGAAAGAAAAAATTCAAAATAGCTGATTACTTTTCTGGAGAAAGGTATGAAATGAGCAAGGGGATGAAATGCTGAGCCTGAAATGATATTAAATTTCACTGAAATATGTAATAATGAAATAATATTGCACTATAATATCTATAAAATGCATCATATATTAGACTTTTAAATTGAGCGGCATTGTAATGATTCATCAGTGCTGGTCTTTTAGATTATATAATGACATCTTCCTGTTAAATTCATTTATTTTCAAGACAGGAATTGGTTCTATTGTATAGTCTTGCAATAAAAATCTGGACTTTGGTCTTTTCTCGCAATGATGTCTCGTCGATATTTAAATGAGAGATTTTTCCCAAATTTTAACTTTTTTTTTGGGAGTTATTAATAATTTCATATTAACGGTTGATTTAATGACTTCTGGCACAGTGAACTTTTTCTTTTCCTGATAGCCCGGAATTTATTTCACACTTTTATATCACTTGGGAAACATATGTACTGCCACATTTTTTACACAGTATGTCAAATTTTTTTTGGGTCATCGTCATGTATTCTGCTCTGGTAGGTTGGCTTAGTTCTAGCATCATCATGGAAGGTATTGCTTAATGTAAGCTGTTTACGAAATTTCCAAGTCGTGATACATTCATTCCTGGGCATGATCATAATATATTTAGGTCCTGATTATTTCCATTGACTTCATGATTTTCTCTTCCCCACACCTCAGATTGTCTCTGTCAGGAGTTTTATTATTTATCGGAATACATCTTAATGTTCCTTCTTACATTGGAATCGAATTATATTATCAGAATAAAAAGCAAAAAAAATCATTGAATAGCCGTTTCAGCAACAATATATTTCGATGTTCCAGAAGTGGAAATTGTTAGAGTGATTGTTCGATGCAAATTTGAAGTATTTTGTTTTTTGTTTTATTTTCTTCATTCCATGTTCTGAAGGTATAATTCTAATACTCGCTTACTTGAATGAATTTTAATCTTGTAATTTCAATTCCATTTCGGTTTTTTCTGAACGAAACTTGACTTATTGCTCAGGAGAAAAGTCATAATGATACGGTAGAATGAATTTTGATAAGTGTGGTATTGGAGATGGGGGTACTATTGTTGATTGATTTGCCCTCTTTTCGCTTCCAATATATGTCTTTGAAAGGTTGCTGCTGCATCATCCAGCCGTTTTTACTTCTCGTCTGCAATTTGTTGTGAGATAAACTTTGTGTTATTGCAAGCAACACTTAACAGTTTGGATTAGTGATTATTGATTAGTGATTATATTGATTAATGATTAGTGATTAGTGATTTATAGCTTAGAGAATTCATCCCTCTCTTCTAACCTTTTGGCTCCTTCTTCCTAAGCTTTTTAGATAACTGCTGTTTTTGTGTCGTGCATCGCATTTTAAGTGAAATTTGTTTAAACATTGCATGGAGGCCGGAATAAAGAAGCATGAGATAGGAGAAAGTGAAGTAAGCTTTCAAAATATTTAAAGCAGTTATTTTTAAAGAACTAGAAATATTGTAATTTGTTGCTCATTACCTCTTGCTTGCGTAATTCGGACTTCATACGAAACTGCAGAATAACTTAATAAATTATTTAATCTATTTGATTATTTACACATTTGTAAAATATTTGCAAATGTATATGACCTGTAATAAAAACAAGCAATGATGGTTGCAAAAGAAGTGGCGATGTGGGAAGAGAAAAGAAGTGCGGATGGTGAAGTGAGTGTTGTTGACATGTTTGTCCCAATATGGTGTCACTTTCCATGCCCTTATCCTTTTGGTCATGTGTTCTTAAATGGTTGAATTATTCGCAAATCATAAGGAACAATAATATTTAATAGGGCAGGTATATCGCGGTAGAAAGGAGTAAAGAGGATGGAGAATGTGAAATAGTAGGTAGTTCAGCTGGAAAATGTTATTTAATAGTAATTATTAGAGAGGAGACAGGTTCAGGGAGGCAGAAGAAAAACTGAAGAGATGAGAAGAAAGGAGAATGGAAAATATATATATATATATTTCTATATGTAGATATCGACGTGTGCTATATAACATTATGGCAGCATTGGAAGTATTAGGTAAATAAGGCAGTGAGTGGAGAATATTAAATGTGGTAAAGCTGAGATATTTATAGGAGAGAATGTTTGAATAATAAATGTATATATGTCGACGCTTGTTATAAAATATGTGGTTCGTTTATTAAAAAGATAAGGAAGACGAGAAAAAGGAGCAGAGAATAATTTCTTAATATGGTGTACTTCTTTATGGAAAAATTTTGATGTAAGATTAATGAGATAGAAAAGGATGACGAATAATGATGGCAGGTAGAAGTCGTGAGTGTTGCGATAGTAGTGGAATAAAATATTTATGCCATCATGATTAGATAGGGTATTGTATGTTGTATTTTTTATTTTGGATTGATAAATGATGGCGTAGTGATTATTACTTGACGAATATCATTTTATAGGAAGTGAAGAAATTCTTAGGATTATATCGAAAGCAAGATCTCTTTTTGATTCTGTCAACAAAATTAAGTTGAATTAATTGTGTGTTGTTTTGCCCTTTTTTAAAAATAGTATTTTCTTTCACCTTAGATAAAACTGTTTGAATTGAATTGACATTAATTGATTAATAACTGTGTTTCATTATTAGCTGTGTAACATGAATTAGTCGTCTTTGTGTGTTTGTAAATAAAAGGTGATACTTTTTTCTGAAGGAAAATTATAAAAATGAGGTAGCTTAGATGCAGTTCGAATTTTTTATCAGTTCGGCTTTGTATGAAAAAAAAAGTAAAAAAGTAATTCCGAACTAACAAGTGAAAACAGTGAAAATAAATAAATAATTTTGTTATAAACCCAATTATTATTCCAATAGTTATAATAAATAACAGATTAAGAATGATGGTCTGTAGGAGGTCACTCTGAAATCATCGATAATATTTTTGTGTATATGTTAATTGATGTTTTCCAACGTACATTCACGTTGACGGTGCATGAGATTTGCAATTCAAGGTGCTTAACAATTGTGTGTATTAAATTGATCCTTACTCTCTGCATTATGCTAGCAAAATTTGTTTAGCTTTGCACAAATGTAAACAAGATTACAGAACTCGAATAATATGATGCAAAGCATTCATAAAATTTATCAGCATTGGATTTCATTTATTTTTTCAGAACTTTTTCGTTTTTTCTAGATATTTGCTTTCAAGACTGCTGCCAAACTTTAGTTCATTTTTTTTTTACCAGTATTACTTTGACTACAAATAATTACTGTGACAAACTTGTTGATTTTTCCTTCAATTTTATCGGACAACTTATGCTTTTTCGACTAAATGCCTGATTATTATTTATTTGTATCATATGTGTTTTTCAAAGTATCATTTTTTTTATCTTCTCAAAATTTAAAATTTGTTAATTATTTTCCATTGGTAATCTGCCTTGTGGATTGAAATTAGTACTGTCAGTTAAGTGGGGAAACTGATCTTCACCCATGTAACATTCACGTCTGATACATCTTAAAGTTAGCAACATATGTTGCATTGACTGCTCCAGAAAATAGTTCAGTGTTTTCTTAAGTAATTCAAGTATTGGTCATTCTAATAAAATTTTTTATTTAATAAAACTTTCGAATTTTCCATTCATTTCTTTTTTGTTATGGCATTTCAATCTATTTTGATTTTCGTTGAGGTGTCCACTCTTATCTCTCGCCTTCGTTTGTACCGATTGTTTTTTATTGATGTATAAGTTGTACTTGATTATCAGTATGCATTTGCAGATATAAAATGACTTCGAAAGGAAAAGAAATTTATAATACGATAAAACGTTCCCTTGGTTCCCAATCATTTGGCATTGCTAGTTCATCGAATCATTCGAACGGAGTTCGATATGCTGGAGGTACTTCATCCAAATGGATACATCCACCTGGTTTGCCATTCATTGATTCGTAGTTTGATGAGATTTTCTAGAATTATTTAGTATTATAATCTTTTTCGTTTAAAAATATCTCGTAGGATAAGTTCTACTGTTACAGATGTATTATTAAATGGTCGTGTCGAATATTCGGTGAAAATGCTTGGTTTTGCGGAAGTATCAGAACCAAAAGGAACACATGTCATTCGGGATGCTATTCACGCTATACGGTTTCAATTGCAAGTAATAGTTTTTCTGTGAACCTTCAGTTCTTTTTCTTCCTTATTCATGTTTTTCATTGTTTTTGAGAGCGCTTTGACTTTCTAGTCCTTTAGAATCATTTTCAAAAAAGTAAAAATTATGAAAGAGTAAGGTTTTAAGTCATACAACTTATTTGCTGAAATACGTTTATAATATACTTCAGAACTCCGCTTTTTGGATCATAAGACTATTTTCATGGGAAAAGGATCAGACAAAAAATGACTAATGTTGTCTGAATGAGCTTTATTTTTTCCACGTTTATATCGGGGTAGAGTCTTTGAATTTTGCTGCTCTAGGCCCAACCCGAAAGTGGAACTCAGGGTAACCTTTGATGCTGTATCTTGTATCCTTTTTAATGTTCTGAAAGTCATTCAGGTAAGTCGAGGAGTTACGGGACATTCGGGAGCAAAGCTTAAGAAAGTGGATTTGCAAATTAATGTGGATGGTTTAACAGTTATCGAAACAAAGACAAAAATGATTTTATTTAAATATCCCCTCCATCGAATTTCTTTTTGTGCTGATGACAAGCAGGTTTTTTTTAATATAATTTTTTTCATCTTTGCATGTTGACAAAGTAGTTATCGGAAATTAATTTTGATATATGCACGAGTTGTTCTGCTTCAAAAAATAGCTTCTATCAATTAATCATTCTCAAATTTATTACTTAGGGAAACAATTGATGTTGGTATTTGGTATCACTGCATTTGTATGACATTTTACTGCGATAGACAATGCACTTTGTGTCTTTTTTCTTCACGAAACAAATTAATGGTCTATATTGCAGGATAAGAGGGTTTTTTCATTTATCGCCAAGGCCGAATCCTTCTCTAGACATGATTGTTTCGTCTTTCTAAGTGAGAAATTAGCGGAACAGATAACTCTCACCGTCGGAGAAGCATTTGATCTTGCATATCAGGTAAAATTATTTAATGATTTTGATTGGGCATTGAATAATACGAAAAAGTGATTTGGCAGCTATTTCATACATTAGGATTTTACAACTATATTCATATGTGTGCTACACTGTGAGTTGCAAGCTTCAAGTGATCCGAGGTTGTTATAGTGATTATTACTTGATCATAAATGTTAAAGTGTTTTAACTATGACATGTTATGAAACATGTTTAACATATATATTAACACATTTTGCTTTTCATCTATTTTTTACTTTTTCCAGAAATTTCTGGAAAAAAATGGTCGAGACTTAGAAAATAAAAAACAGTTGATTATGCTAAGGAAGCGAATAGCAGAGCTGGAACAGGAAAACAATGAGCTTAAGGAGAAACTTTATGCACAACAGAGTCAGAAGGTTCGTTTTTAGTCTTCAATACGAGTTTCATTAGCATTCTAGAAGAATTGTAGAACAGGAATTCCTGAAAGTTTCAAGGAAATTCCTTGAAATCTTTTTCGAAATTTAGCATAAATGCTTTTGACTAACTCAGCTAGTTGTTAGGAGGATTCTGTGCCACCTCTACCAACATCACCGATGCCTCGCGAACCACCTCCGGGAATTACATCAAATTTAATGAATGATATAATACCGGCAATTGTCCCACCACCAGTTATCCCACGAAGACATCATACAAATGCTGTGAATACAAGTGATCATCCAAATACTGTGAATGCAAGTGATTCTATTACAAATTTTCCACAGGTTCGGTTCTAGATGATTCTTTTTCAATTAAAAAAAAAACCTTAGTCAACAACTCATTTATAACATCCACCTTAATAAAACATTTAGAAATAACCAACAATGTGTGTTTGGTGTTGTAAGCCTCATTGATTGGTTTCATTTTTGGGCTTTATTGAAAAAAAATTATATTACTTTGTTCCTTTTACTTCACTGATATTAAACAGTATTGTTACTGTTTAATGAAGCAAAAAGGCAAAAAGGTAACAGGTAACATAAGCTCATAGAAGGAATTCTGTTCCATTTCTTTTTCCAGTGATATGATTTGAATGTATTAACCTTATCAACAAAGTTATTGGGATTAAACCGAATAGTTTATTATAAATTGTTAAGGTGAAGGAAAATAGTTTTAAATTTTATCGTATAGATGAACCATTTCACTTTGCGGAGAAATCGATTTTATTTAATTGTCTGATTTAAAATTATTTGACTTTGTATCAGTGAAAATAAAAGTTACTTTCGAAGAAACCGTTGCTGTTACTTTCGTCAAATGACGCCGTTAAATTAAATCGTTAAATGACATTTTATAGCAGATTGAATTTTTTATGCCGATGAGCATCAAAAAAGGGGTTTTAAGGTCACACTCGAGTTCTAAAGCAAAAACATAGTATGAGTTAGTGGTGCTGTCACTCAGCTTTTCTAATATTTTACAATTTCTAATATCATTCATCACATAAAGTGATTCGAACAGTTTAGGTTGGAAGACGTTTAGAAAATTTGCAATTGGATAAAATGGAAGATTTATTCGATGACGAATTTGACCCACGGGCAGACGAAAGGAAAAAAACAGAAGTGCGAGAGAAAAAAGAAAAAGATAAATTTGGCCTTGATCCTTTTGGGGATGATTTCATGAACGATGTCCTTGTATGTCTTTTTACACCTTCTTTATTCCTTCATCTTTACTGTATATGAATATCTTATTAACATATCATTAATAGTCCTATTTTTTTATTTTTTCTCAAGATTTTTGAGAAAGTGAACTACGGAATATTTATCCATCATTTTTTGTTTTTGTCAGAGTTTGGAACGAAAGCCGGTTTCCGATGTTCTTTCTGCTTCAGAACACGAGCCAACACCGGAACAGTTCGATGAGATGTTATCAATAGTAAGGATTTTTTTTGAAAGTAAAGGAAAAATTAACTCTATTGCTAGAAGTGCTATTATTTCGATGCTGGTCGCCTTTTTACTGAAAATTAAGGGAACAATGAATTTAAAGTTATATTGAGCCCTACTACAGATAAATACAAGAATGATCTGAGATTTCGAAAAAAGTTTCCTAGCAATACTGAAGTTTTTTATTATTACCAAGAAATTTTGGAATTATATATTTGTATGTATTGTTGCTTCTCAGGTGGACAAACGATTAACAGAGCTACGAGATGGATTTGCATCAGGAATTTTAGCAATGGGTGATACGGGTGATGCAGCGCGCGATCTGCACAACATTTATGGTGTGCCAATTCAGTCTCCAGAAGCAAATATAGGTGAAAAGAATCAAGCAGAAGCCACGCAAAATGGCCACACTTAAGATTTCAAAGCGGTTTTTGCTCTTTGAAAAATTGCATTACGCAAATTATATCCTAGAGCTTTTGCTTTATTAATGAAATTTCATCAAATGTTTAAAAGAGAGGTAATTGAAGACATCTGTTGAGAAACAGAGAGTAGATCGTTTGCTGAAGCAGTAACCAAATGGTCTATTTTGAAATGATGTGTTCATAAAATCAGCATTGCTGGAAAAAATACTGCATACTTTATAATTTCATAGCAGTGGACTAAAAGTTGTCATTTCTTCGTTTTCGGTGTATGGTCTTATGGGATTTTTATAGTCGTTAAGTAATATGTATTTAGTTTGGTTTGGATAAATTTTAAAAATTTAATAGTGTGGATTAAAATTTTAAACTGATTATAATTTCGGAAGTTATATTTTGGTTGTAACAGTTGCATTGTCAGCAATTTATTTCATCAATATTTTGCTCATATTTCAAGTTTATGCAACACATTTTGTGATTTCAGTGGTACTATCCGCGGATTGTAATATATGAATGTGACTCTTCGGAGAGTAACTGAAATAGGGATGAATTGTTTTGTAGAATCCGGGAGTCAGTCTGTCAATTTAATTCTTCATAATTTCTTTGTTTTCTTTACACTTTATCACTTATTATAAAAGTTTTATATCACTTATCATAGGAAATTTTATGCTTTACATAAGTTTTGTCTGCTTGTGCGTTTTTTCTTTATTCTTTCTTTTCATGAATTTCTGGTTTCAGAAACAGTTCGCTAACAAATCATTTACTGCATAATATTTGTATATTATTAAATAAAATATAATCCTTGCTGACTGTACCTTATTTTAATGAACTCTAATGCAACGTATATTTTTATCGATTTCTATTCAAAAGAAAAAATAATTATAAGCACATATTACAATTCTATGAGAAAGAGAAAAGTTTCTATGATTCATGACTCCTTCATGTACAACGAATAAGGAAATTATAAACGTAAGAAATTTCTTTTCGGGTAGGTATCGTGAGTCAAGATAAAGTCACTGTTGTAGTGAAGATTAGATGAAAATTTCAGTTAGCAGTTACTTATGGGAACAATTAATTTTATAATTATCATGATCTTTTTCAGGTATATGTGGGATATAATTACTATGAAACATTTTCGGGTATGCAGGATAGCTTAAGATCTGTCATATCCCTAATCGGTGAACAAATGATTGTGCACGATAAGATCAGCATTATAATAATGTGCTATCCCAAGAAGTTCTATCTGGTCAAAAAAAAATCACGGAAACCCCTAGAAAAATTAGCCCAAATAAGCATGCAGGCTAATGCATTGCTCTTTCTATGAGATAACCGTTTTCATAACAGTCTGTGATGTATTCTGTAAAATTTAGCATCTTTCAATTTTCCCAGTCTTTTTTCCCACGCTCTCTAAGAAGGAGGAAAAAAGCAGTATGGAAGATGATTGAAGAATTAAGTAAGAGTGGTGGAGAGGAAAAGGAAAATTACTTTTTTTCTTCCTCTTCCCACACTTAATTCCCAAACTTGTGCGTAAGCGGTATTAATTGTTATTATTTGTGTAAACATGGCTTTGTTTACTGACTTTGTTTATGTCGGTTTGTTTACATGTTTATTTGTTCACTGACATCCATGTATGTGTAATGTTTAGTAAATCGTTTGTTATTTAATGTTCATTCTTTTTTCAGCTTGTTCGCTTAGTCTATTTAGTTATATTATTTATTTACTTTTTAATTTATTTTGTTTTTCAAATGATAAAATTTATATTTGATGATAGAATAATCGTTAAGCATATAATTTCTCTTTATATCTTTCTTATTGATGATGATTTCATGACGTTTTTCGCATTAATTTTGCCTGTTTGTTTATTTTTTTTTTCCTCTTCGAGTTTTTTGAAGTATCAGTACACGGCTTTTTTTGTTTTCCAAATATTTTATGATGTCAAAAATCAATTTGTTCTTTTTCATTCTTGAATTAAGGGTTATTTGAGATAGTGTTATTTTTGCGTTTTATTACTTTCAGTTCTTTTGCTTAACATTTGATCTCCCACGTTATAGACGTCAAAAAGAGAAAAGAAATAATTTCAGTTTTATTTGATTAACGCGTGATTTTTATAATTTTTTCAGCATTTCGCTGGTAAATCTACTGTTAAATTTTAATATGACAGAACTGGAATACAATAACATTTATCAGGAGCATTTTGGCGTAATGGTAATTTTTTTTAATATTATAATTAAGGAAATATGTTGATTGTTGGAAGATATCTGTAATTATTAGGACAATAAATACCATGTGGATGAGGCAAAGATGCAAACGATAATATTATGTTAATAAAATATGAAAGTGAAACGGTATAACTGTGATGCAAAGATTCAGAAAGTAAATAAAAGTTAAGTTACGCATGATAGCACTTAAAGGACTTGAACTAGATGATGGTGTTGTTGGAATGAGGTGATTCGATTGTTTGAACTAAATAATTGTAGCGCTAAGATTTGGTAAATATAATGTTTGAATTATATACACATAGCATTTGAATGACGTTACTGTAATAACTACAGTCCGGAAGCTAACAGAAAAAATTCATTGTATATTCAGGTGCGATTTTGAAAAGACCTTTTATATCAGTAATTTGTGTAATTTTTGTCTATAAAAATTCAAATGCATTCAAGTGTCGAAAATTTTGAAAAATCGAAATTGTGATAATTTCTTCTGATTCATCAGCTTTTCTACTGACTAGTTTTTTGCAGCATCATGGACGAATTAAATTTGGCGACTCTCAAATAAACTTTAAAAGTGCAAGAAATAACCGATTGCAAACGATCGACTCATCAGAAATTGAAAAAATAGATTGGATGCGGATTGGGAATAAACCTGCTATACGAGTATGCCTATCTTCCGGACTTCGTCACCGTTTCAGTGGATTCGCTGAAAAGGTTGTTCTACTTATTATATGAGAAAAATATTCATTCTGAGGTTTGAAAGAACACTTCTTGTGAACATTTTTTCTTGTATTTTTCTATCTCTTAATAGTCTGAATTTCTATTTGATAGGACTTCGAAGAAATCAAAAAATTTGCTCTTGATAAGTGGAATATTGGTGTTGACCAGGTTGAACAGTGTATCAAAGGTTGGAATTACGGGAAGGCGGAAGTAAAAGGTAAATTTTGTTTCCTTATTATAGCTTTTTCTTCTTGTTGTCCTAGACCTTTTTCTAGGTTCTTTACTTTTTTTGCTGAATTAGTAGCGTTTTGTTTAGTTCAATATTTCAATTTGATTTAAACTTGTTGCAGGACAAGTACTCGAATTTGAAGTAGATGATAAGCCGTGCTTTGAAATTCCGCTTAGTACTGTAAGCAATTGTACGGCTGGAAAAAGCGAAGCAGCGTTGGAATTCCATCAAAATGATGATTGTGCCGTATCGCTGATGGAAATGCGTTTTCATATTCCAACAGATCCAGAAGCTGATGAAGATGTCGACCCAGTAGAGGTATTTATTTTTGTTTCATTCAGTCGAACTTGTTCGTATGTTTTTAAGATTTAATTTAAATTAGTTTAGAATTTCTCATTTGACGTCTTTTAGAATTAGATTTTTATTGTTTTCTTTTCTTTTCCATTTTTAGTGGAATATCCAGGAAAAATATACCCATTTTACAGGAATTTCGACGTGCTGTAATGCAATATGCCGGAATTGAAACGGAAACAGACCAACCGGTAGCGATTTTGCAGCAGATTCTCTGCACAACACCTCGGTAGCGCAATTTCATTTGCTTTAAAGCTTCAATAAGGATAGGATTCAGTTAGTATATTTGTCATATGAGATGAAGTGTATGAAATAAAAGTTCGGTTCATTTTATCATTTCAATTAAAATCTTTACAGTGGTCGATACGATATTAAGGTCTATCAAAATTATTTATCGTTGCATGGTAAAACATATGATTACAAAATTCCGATTCGTACGATAATGAGGCTGTTTTTATTACCCCATAAAGATGGACGTCATATGTACTTTGTGGTAATTTTTCACTTTTCTCTTTTTTTGAATTTCCAAGCAGAAATATCGTTTCTTACTCAAGCAAGATAAAACATTTTATCATGTCAAAACAAATCATTTGCTTTCGTTTTTGTTCTTGGACTTTTAATTTTCACATTTAAGATCAGCCTAAATCCGCCGATTCGTCAGGGTCAAACTCGTTATCATTTTTTGGTTCTTGAATTTTCGAAAGACGAAGAGGTTGATCTGGACTTAGGCCTTACATCGTAAGCCTTCCAATATTTGAATGTGTTATTGGCATGACATCTGTGCTTTCAACAATATTGTAACAGTGGAATTTATTAATTTTTTCAGTGAACAGCTAAAAGAGCAGTACAAAGGCAAATTGGAAAAGCGAATGAGTGGAACTGTGTTTGAAGTTGTATCAAAAATATTTCGGGTTATGGTTGATATGAAAATTACTGTTCCTGGAAGCTTTGTTGGGTGCGTACTTTTATCCCTTATTATTATTTATATTTTTTTGGTTTCATTAAAGTTGAGAAAATATTGCGTTGTTTAAAAATTTGCGTTTTTATACAGGCATTCTGGAACTCCAGCAGTAATGTGTGCTCACAAGCAAGCTTCAGGTTTTTTATATCCATTGGAAAAAGGATTTGTTTATGTTCATAAGCCACCGATGTATATCCGTTTCGAAGAAGTACTTCAGTTTTTCTTTAATTTTTTTAAATCTCGAAATTGTACAAATTTGTTTTTTTTTTCAGTTTTTTAAGTCAAATAAAGTCAGTGAAGTGAACTTCGCTGAGGAAATAAATTATCAGCAATTTTTACAGTTTTTTTAATACTTCCATTTAATATTAAGATATTTTAATATGTATAAATTGCAGATAAGTTGTGTAAATTTTGCTCGATCCGATGTGTCTACTCGTTCGTTTGACTTTGAAATTGAAATGAAGGGCGGCAGTTTACTAATTTTTAACAGTGTTGAAAAGTTCATCATTTAGTCGTTTTTCACACATTTTATATGTTTTTATACATTTGTAACATGTTTATACTTAATTATGGGTATATTCATGGCCATTTTGGTGTTATTTCAGAGAAGAATATAATCGTCTGTTCGACTTCGTGAACAATAAACATTTAAGAATCAAAAATGCGAAGCGATTGGTTCGTTACTATTAAATAAGTTTGATATCCAAAAATTCGTGATTTTTCAGGATGATTCCTTTTATTTCAAATTTTTGACAAAATTGTAAAAGTTTGATATTCATTGTAGGATAAACCATCATACACAGGAAGTCTTGGTGATAGTGACGAAGAGTTGGATCCGTACAAAGAGACGCTGAAGCAAGAAGCAAGAAATAAAGAAGCAGAAAGTGATGATGATACCGACAGTGAAGATCGTTTGTGCTTTTGTTTCTATAAATTTTCAGTTTTTAATAGGAAATAAATGATTCATAGATGATTTGCTTGCAACTGTGTTTAAGTCAGTTGTAATGTAGCTTAATTATAGAGCAATTTGCGTAGGCTACCAATACATGATAGCTGCATTGTATAGAAATGATTTTGAAATAGTTACTACTAAATTGATTTTTAATGTTTATTTACCAAAATTTTTCAGATGATTATGATCTAGAAGAAGATTTAAAAAAGAGAAAACGAAGCTCATCGGAAGGATCAGGAAGTGAACCAGAGGAAGAGTACGATAGTGATGCCGCTGAATCATCAGAAAGTGGTTCCGGTGATCGCAAAAGGAAGAAATCTCCAAAAGCAAAGAAGAAGGTAGTTCCAGAGTTCAGTGGTTTAAAAGCAAATTAAATTTGTCGCTTTAAAAAATCTCTTCATCCATCACAAAGTCCATTTTTTATATTCGAATTATAATATGCCTTTTGGTTGATCATTGCGAAGAATCTGAACGGTATGGATAGAGATGCGAAAAATTTTGATTTCAATAGATTGTGGTATACACATTAGGGTCGAAAATTTCATTCCATTTTTTACCTTTTAACCACGTACTAAGCACCAACAGACAAGTGAACATCAAGTACTTGTTTCAGCTGACAAATTTTTATAGGATTCATCGAGATCTGCGAAGGCAGCTAGACGAGAAAAAAGGAAGAAGGATCCAAATGCTCCGAAAAAGCCACAATCGGCGTATTTCATTTGGTTTAGTGAAAATTACTCAAATTTTAAGAAAGAAGGAGTCTCTGTAACGGAAGCAGCCCAAAGAGCTGGCAAAATGTGGAAAGAAATCGATGAGGAAGTTAAAAAGGTTTCATATCTTTCGAGATCCTTTATGGATTTAAATTTCGAGTGATCACTTTTTTTACTATTTCATAACTAGATTTGATTTGATTTCAGAAATATGAAGAAAGAGCGAAAGAAGATAAAGAAAGATATGTTCGTGAGATGAAAGAATACGTTGCAAATAGAGAACTTGCATCTTCAGTCGCATCAACAAGTCTAACTAAAAAAATTAGGAAAACAAAACCAAGGTAATGCAAACCCCTTTTCTTGCTTGTTTATGTTTAAAAGCTGTTGGGTAGACAGTGTATGAGTTCGTCAACTTTCAAATATCCTACCATTGATAAACTTCCGAATCCTGATTTTTAGATTTTCCAAAAGCAACTTATTTAAAAGTCTCAAATTATTTAGTTACTTTAACATGCAAAAATGAGAAAAAATCTGAGTGTCTGTGTATGTACTTATGTATTTGCATATTTTTGATCGGTTTTTTTTGGAAATTAAATTTAGTTCGCCTATTAAACTACATTCAAAGCCGAAATCGAAGGAATATATTAGCGATACAGATAGTAGCAACGAGTCAAAGGAAGAGAAGAAGGTTCATTAGTTTATATTGTTTGATAATTGGCATACATTCTGCCAAGTGGATAAGATAGGTTAATCGTTTCCTAATTGATGCTTAGAAATAATGTAAGCAAACTAAGTTATGCATTTGCTTATTCCTTAGACTAATATCCAGTAATTGGCAACTTATGTGACAAATATCGTGGGATGAGTTGTTATCGTTCAGATAAATTTGTGATTAATATGTTGAATAAAGTATCCATTCAATTATTTACTTTTTGAACGAGCCAAATAATTACTTAGTTTCCAAATTACTTGACAGTTAAATTTCTGAAATTAATCGTTTAATTATTTATTAGTAATTATTTGTTTATTTAAATCCAAAAGTAATTTTTATTTTCCTTTTAAGCAGTTGAATTTCTCAAGATAGAAAGTAGAAGAAAAAAATAAATCAATTGGTTTCAGGATTTCAAGTCGGAAAGTGACGAGAGCAGTAATAAAGATCATGATTCATAGAATGAACAAGGAAATGATCTCATTAATTTTGTATTGGAAAAGCCATTCAACAGAGTTGTTATGTACTTTCATACGTATAAACTTTTGCATGCAACATTTTCAACATCCCACAAAATTAAAAGCATTCAGAGAATAATATGAAAACTGCGTGAGAGAACGAAAGTTGAAATTGATGCGGATAATTGGTCCCTATGAAGCCGCGATTTCTGTTACCATTGTGACGTGTTTCGAACACTTAAGCCTTTTGTCATCTGAAGTTGATGATTGAAGGTTCAGTTTTGCGCAGTTAATCGGTGTTGATATAAGTGAAGAGGTTGGGATAGTCTTTTGCATTTGGCTATGACTGGTGGCTTAACGGACCGCCGGTATGGTTTGGGTTTACTGTCCTCTTACTTCGTTCGTCGGTCAATCTCGTTATGGTTTGGCTCCTGTGATAGGTTTTTCATGCACATGATTCGTTTTGCCTCTAGAAAAACAAAAGAATGCGAGGAAGGAAGTGAGAGAAAGTAGAATATTTGCTATTTAAAAATGTTGTTCATTCATTTATATAAATTCAATTTTGTAACAAAAGATACGATCGATTTACTATTGCTGACCGTACTTCCCTATTTGCTTGTATGGACTATGTTTATAGGCTAACTTGTTTGGTTATACAATGGATAAGCCAGTGAAGTTGGCAAAAGTGACGAAGATTCTTGGACGTACTGGCTCACAAGGACAGTGTACACAGGTTTGACGATCTTGTTGTTATTATTAATGGAAGGCTAAAAGTAATAAAAATTTGGGGGATAAGTTTAGAGCATGTAGGAGATGATGAATATGTATAAGATGATAGAATATAAAAGAATTGAAAGGGAAATGTAAGAGAAATATTAAGTTCCAAGTTAAGTTTCCAGGCATAGCTTTTTAATTCTGAAATCTTTGGTGCCATACTTTGTTTACTAAGTTTTCATTTGAGCAATATGTTTTTTTTGGAAACCATTATATTTCTGCGGAGTAATTTAAAATAGATGTGTTCACTTCATTTGTTTCTCTTTATCTCCTTCCTTTATTTTTTGTGCAATATTTTTTTATCGTTATTTGATCGTTTTCGTGGAATCTGAAATGTCTTAGCATTACTCACTGTGTATTACTCTGAATTTAATCACTGTGTATTACTCTGAATTTAATCTAATTTTGGTCATTAATTTACCAATGTGGAGGTAAGCAATACAAGTTGTAGGTACTTGTTGACTTCATCGATGATCCTTCAAATCGTTCGATTATCCGTAACGTAAAAGGACCAGTTCGAGAGGGCGATATTCTAACATTATTGGAAGCAGAAAGAGAAGCCCGTCGTCTTCGTTAATTTTATTGTTATAATAATTTCTGTTTTTGCGATGAATTTTTGGAAATAAATAGTGTTTTTTGAAATTTAATCACACTTATTATTGTTATACACACAGTGATCTTTCCTATATATAGCTTTCAAACCTTTTCCTTTTATGATCTTGAGAGAAGGAATTTTTTTTTTGCTGATTCCAGTCGTCTGTGTCGGATTAACTCGAGGCAAATTATTGTAAGCAAGTTGTCATGTGAAGTATGAGATTTTCATCCTCACATTAAGGAATGGGTATGTTTTAGAAAGAAGCGAAGAAATAAGGCATTAGGATATAACAAATACGAGAAAGAAAGAGGAATGGTTGTTTATCGGTAATAAAAGAATTATGTTGAGATGTAGACTGAGATCGAAGCAGAAAATATAATCCAATTAGGTACAGAGGAAGGTGAGCTGTTAACGGTTTCGTAGCATCGGGAAGAGAGATGTGTCTATGTCTATATATCGAATAAGAATTGTGGCAGTCGTCTTGTGTTGTGATCAGGGAAATATGAAGTGTTCGCTGGAAACGGATGCAGTTGATAAGGAACTGGCAGAATGTGGGGTCGGCATAACTTTTATGGGCAGAGGATGCCAAAAATATACAAATTGTTTGGCGTGGTCTAAAGTTATCAATGTGGTGGTATTTGCTTCTGCAGGAAATGTTTGTTTTGTGGTTCCAAAGGTAATGATGTCGCTTTTTTTTATACTTTGGAAATAAATTCTATCCGATTATTCTTCTTTTTTGGCGATTGAGAAAATAGACATTAATTCATTTACTGATAGGTTTAGTAAGATATATTTAAATATAGGTTCAGTAAAATATATTTATGATTTCAAATGAATCTTTTAAAAGCTAATTGCTGTTTTTGTGTGTACAAATTATCATTGGTAATTGAGTAAATCCTCATTTTGATAAATGTTTCAATTTATGGTTAATTTATAATTATATGATAGCATTATTTTTAAGGTGGATTTTTGGTGCTAAATAGCATGTTTGTAACCGCAAATTTTAGCCAACTGGAGCAGTTTTAACCTACAAACAGTTTCAGTCCTTGAGTTGCAACCTAACATCACTTTTATTCTGTATCCTTAATACTTTATTATTAATCCATTTCGACATATCATAACTGATTCTTTTAAATGAATAGTACTACGAAAAGAAAGATTTGGTCTTTTCAGCAAAATAACCAATGTGTAGCTATACAAAATGCAGTGAAGGCGCATGATTTTCCGATAACTTGTTTGAAATTTGTTTCATGGTGCCATTATACCGGTAAGTTACTTGACCACGTTTAGAATGTTCTCTTTTGCTTACATTAAAGATTTAGTTTAAATTATTAACGAAAAATACTTAAATTGTTGGTATGTTTATTTAAATCTCATTATTTTCTAGAATTTATCCAACTCATTTTCTATGCCAAAATATAAATATACAATCTAAAAATTCGAATATCACGCAACTGTATTTGTGATGTCATTTTAATTCATTTATTGACGTAATTAATTCACGCTGGGTTTAATAAATATTTTATTTGATTGATACGAATAAAGGATGTTTTTAGCTTTTGGTTTGGATTATCTCATAACAGGAGCGGCAGATGGAACTGTTCGTTTATGGGCGATACGAATATCAGGCAGAATAGTTGTAGCGAAGTTAATCAATGATATTGGCATGAATTTCTTTTTTAAACTTTAGTTTACAATTTTGATTATAATGTTCGAAACAATTACGGCATGTTTCATTATTAACAATTAATATCTGCGATTGATTTTTTAGAAGGTTTAAAAACTATTTCAAAATTTTAGGAAATCCCGCAACAAAACGTTCTATAAATTGTTGTGCCGGTTCAGTGTTTAGCGAAGCGAATAAAGATATTATTATTGTCGCTTATGCTATTCCTGATAGTTCACTAGTGGCTGAACAAATTGCTGTCGATAGAGCATCCTTGGAGGGAACGGAAAAGCAAAGTTATGACAGAATCATATTTCAACCTGCTTTCATCGTTTCTGTTGCTATTTACATTATATCAAGTGGTAAATCTTTTTTTAGTTACTTTGCCTTGTTTTTCGAATTATTTTTTTATTATGACTATAAACAATTTTGCAGACAATATGCTGTTCATTTTGGGGACAACAAACGGTAATATTGAAGTAATTTGTGCCAAATTTGCTTATATTGTAAGTTTTTCTTCATTTTCACACATTATTGTTGAATTTTTGATATTTCAGTTCAGATTAGTTGGCATAAATATATTTATGTTTGACATGCTTTTTTATCTTTTCAGTCTTCACAATTACGAAAAGCCGTAACTCTTCAAGGACATGCTGACTGGGTTTGCAGCATAGATATAAGAGGCGAATTTTATTAGTTTTTTTTCATGTAGAAAGAGAAGATCTAGTTTTTATGTATTTTTTATTTTACTATATTGTAAATCATTATTAACGCTGCCAATCATTATTTAAGATCTTATATTTTGATATGCTTGTTATTTATGATTATGTATTTTATTTCTGTGATAATAGCTGTTCCTACTTCTGTAGAAATTGTCACAAAGAGACAGCCGAGAAAGTTAATAACACTTAATTGCTTTTTCTGAATTTAATTTAGTATTCATCTTTCTCCACTTTGTTTTAACTCTTGTCAAAAAATAAAATATATTTGTTTCTTATTGTTTTTCAGTGTACGAAAATGATATTTGGGTAGCAAGTGGTGGGCAGGAAAATATCCGTCTTTGGCGCTTTCATCTATTGCAAAGCAGTGAAATGTATACTGATAGTGATCCTCAAATAAAAGCTCAATTTACGTTCTTTGATGAAGAAACTAAAGGTCTTTTCATTTTTAATAATTACAAAAGCAATAAATTCTTTTCGATTTTATTAAATATCATCTTAGAAGGATATCAAATACTGAATTGTTGCAGGATCAGCATGGCAAAATGATTAGTAGAGATACAGTTGCATTATTTTTATGCCCATATCAATACAGCAATTCTTGATTATTGAAGAAGCTCAATTGAACTTAAAAAACATAAATATTATGGTGATGATATGAAAAATTATTAATAGTGGAGGGAAGTCGAGCAATGAAAAAACAAAAAATATTATATTTGTATTTTCAGCTGTTACTTACGCGATGAACGTAACCCTTGAAGGTGTTTTAAACGCCCATGATGATTGGATCTATTCAGTGGAGTGGAATTCTAGCAAGTTACAACTTTTAAGTGCATCAAATGACAAAACAGTAATCATATGGGAACCATCCGAAACTGGATTATGGTTCGATTCTGTATGTTAATTTCATATTTATTTAAAAATGACTTCGTATGTTTAAATGTTATTCTGTCCAATAAATATAATTGTATATAATGGTTAAGAAGAAGATGGAAAATGAAGATGATTGTAAAAGAATAGATAAAAGATAGAGAGGAACTAGCGGTTTAGGTTTTTAATTTTTCTTTCACTATAATCCATTTCTAAACAGTTTTATTAAAACCAGATCTATTTTGAGTATGTTGGATCATATCTACAATTATTAATCAGATTATAAATAAATTTATTTAGATACGTGTCGGTGATGTTGGTGGACAAGCAGTTGGTTTCTTTGGGGCTTGTTTTTCTCCCGATGGTTATACAATCCTTGCTTATTCATATTTTGGTGGCTTTTGCTCGTGGAAAATGCAAAAAGTAAGTTCGTGAAGATTTAGAACTTTTAAAACATGAATTTTTAATGAATCGTTCGGAAGTTGATCTTAAATATATGTTTAAAGGAAGACAGCAGTTATTGGAAAAGTGTTTCAACTTTCGGCGGGCACTCTGCGCAGGTCAAAGATATCACTTGGGATCCTACTGGAAGTTATTTGTTATCATGTTCCTATGACCAAACAACCCGGTGTTATGCTCCTTCTATTAGCCATGTTTGTTCCTTTGCTCCAATTATGATAGATATAAGTTTTTCAATAGTCACAAGCGAATAATGACAATCATATTACGCATTTTGAGTTAATATTTTTCGAAGATTGATTCGAAGAAATATGTGTATTCTAGTTTTGTAAATTTCAAATTTTGCTCCGAGGTTTTCCAAAAATTTCTCGAAATTTTTCTTATTAAAATAAAATTGCTAAATCCTTGATTGAGATGAAAAGAGTGGAAGGAAAATAATTTAGAGTTTGTAGGGTGTAATATGCGAGATTGCAAGGCCACAGGTTCACGGTTATGATTTGATGAGCATTACATCTATTTCAAGGTATGTGTTTATGTATTATTCGATTGGTGAAGTCATGAAAATTTGTAAATAATTTTTTTTGATTATACCTAACTGTATTTAATGGATTTCAGTAGTCGCTTTGTCTCGGGTGCCGACGAGAAAATTCTTCGTGTTTTTGCTGCGCCAGGCAATTTCGTCGAAAGGCTAAAGACCGTTTCAAAGTATGATTGCCAGAAGGTGCTTTTTTTGAATTACCAGATTTGTAGTGGAATAGTTGTACTTTTTAAATTTTACTTTTAAACCTCTTTTTTTGAAATTTGGAAACAAATATAGTTCAGAGTTGATAAAATTTTGCACAAATCACCTAATCCTTATATCAAAAATTTTATAGCTATTTTCGGATCCGACACAAATTATCGGACACAATGCAGCCATTCCAGCATTAGGTTTATCAAATAAGATAATCGATAATGTAAATATTCGAGGTAAAAAAAATTTGACAACTGCAAATGCAATGAATTGCGATGATGCTTTCATAAAGGGTTAGTTTTATCAATAGTTTTTATTATAAGTCCCCTTCCTCTGGGTAGTTTTACGAATGTTTTAATAATAAGGAACTTATGAGTTTTATGAGCGAATCATTTGAGCATTTAATAATGACGTTCAGGAGTGCCTGTTGAGGAATGTTTAATGCAAGATACACTATGGCCAGAAATTCACAAATTATATGGGCATGGATTTGAATTATTTACGGTTGCATCAAATCATTCTGGTACTCTTATTGCAAGTTCATGCAAGGTTTGTGAATCATTCACAGATTTGTACAAATATTAGTTGGAATTCTAGGCGATTTTCAGGAACTTGTATTTTTTCGTGATATAATCTTTATTTAATTTTTTTGGATTTAAACGTCTAAAAAATTTTGCAGTTTTGCTGAAACTTCCAAATTTGTCGAATTTTAAGATAGGGTCGAATTACATTTATTTTAGGCAAGTCGTGTTGAAAACGCAGTCATCATGATATGGGACAGCAAGGAATGGAGACGACGATGCGAATTACAGTGTCATAGGCTTACCGTCGCACAGTTGGCCTTCTCAAATAGTGATTCTTTTCTTCTTTCTGTTTCCCGGGATAGAACTTTTGCTATTTGGATTTGCTCTTCGCAAGGTAATAATTTGTTTTACCAAATTACCGTTTTATTTCTAACTTCAAATCAGGAATAAGAGATGAAATTCAGATATTGAATAAGACAAAAAATTGGCACAATAAATCATCAATCTTTTCCAATTACCTATCAGTATTTAATATATATGATATATTATTACTCATCTACGTGAATTTGGTCAAAAGATTATTAAATTGAAACTTTGAAGTTCGAAACGTTAGATCGCAACTTCTTTCAGATCCTTTTGATTGGAAACTTCTGTTGATGTCAGAGCATAAATATAGTAAAGTGCATTCTCGTATCATTTGGTGTTGTGCGTGGACCCCGGACGATAAATATTTCGTGACTGGAGCAAGAGATAAGAAGGTAGTGCATCGAACAATTTTGTAGCGAAAAGTTGTTGTCATTCACAAATATCACGTCATGCTAATTAAAAAGAAAATCCATTATTCCAATTATAAATTGATCATTTTGAAAATTTGCAGTTCTGTCTTTGGTATTTTGATGGAAATGACATCCAACTTGTTGCAGAAAGGATGCATTTGCATGCTGTAACAGCAGTGGATTTTGTACCAGAATTATGGAACAAGTGCATGTTTCTTCTGTTTTTTTAAATCACTGCAACTGTTTGATTATATTGTAATTTGCACGTTTTTTTTTTCAAATTTAATAAGTGAATAATGAAACTATAGTAGTTTTAGTAAGTTGGGTTACTGTTCAGTTTTAGACACTACATTCTGGCTATTGGTTTTGAAAATGGTGAAATCGAAATTGAAAAATGGAACTTGGATCAAAACGACATTAATAGTAGTGATACGGTGATTAGCTTGAAACGGTGGTTGGCTCATTCGGAAACGATAAATAAACTGAAGTACTGTGTCATTATTATTAGTGATAAAGGAGGAAGCAGTAATTTAATTAATGAAAATAAATATATTTTGTGAAAATCGAAATGTTACTTTTTCACATCATTCGTAAACCTAAGGAAATTTTGCCATATTTTAATATGACAGATTTAAGAATTTTTTTTTTCAGATTTCGTCCAAAAAAAGGATCTTGGTTAAGTAATGGTGATACAAATAATCATATTTGGGAACTTGCTTCAGCGAGCAATGATCATTCTGTCATAGTTCATCAGTTAAGATTGTTGTGAATAGGTAGATCTATTGAAATGAATTGTTATGATACTTAATACGTTTAAAACGTTAAAAGCTGGAAGAAGAATATTACGTTGTTGTTTTAATATAATCAGTTATTGAACTAACAGGAATGATAATTGTTAAAACAACTAGAGTTTGACTTGGAAGTGCGAGTTTTTTTCTTAATTTTGTAGTAATTAATAAGTCAATCTCAATTAATCAATTAATTAATGAAGCTGACAGGAGTACATGAATTTTCTCGTTAGAAATGAATCGGTGGTCATTTTTTTAACTTGTTTTTTTGTTATTGTTGTTTATGAAATATATTTGTTTGAATTTTAAAAAAAATGCTTTCTCTCAATTATTCATTGAGTGTTAGTTGCAAAAGTTGTATAATCTCAACGGAAGATTGATTCAGTTCGTAGAAAGACTGGGAAATGTCGCATAGTGAAGATTGAGTTTCTGTTACTTAAAAATTTTCAATATTCCAAACAAAACGAGAAAGAATGTTATTGAAAATTCAATTTAAGATGAAGCATAAATGATCGGATAGTGTATGGCAGCTTGTCAATCAGCCGTCGGATAGGTAATATATTAGTCATGAAGTTAGTATGCAACCCGCATAATTATTGCAATTATCCTTAAACATGGACAAATTATTAACAGCACATTGATAGTATTAGTAACTGGCCACACTAAAATAGTTTGCAATGGATTAATATAAGTTAAACAACCATCCCATTCTAAGAGAGAATGGTTGAAGAAGTTGTTTTCTTCTGTTAAATTATCAACGATGAATTCTAATTTTCAATAACTGTTCAAATATCAAAATTGCTAAGATGCGGAAAGATAACTTTTTAATTCACTAATTCATTCTAAATCATTTCATCAGGTGCAGACCCTTTCGAATTTTTTGCTATTGGAATTGCTAAATCTTGATGAAATTAGTTTTCTAATTATCATTAGATGATGATGTAGTTGAGAATTGTATATTGTAATTAAAGTGGCCTAAAATCTATTATAACCAATAATACAATGATAGAGAATGAAATGAATGAATGAATAACGAATAGATAGAAGAAAAATGATGGTAATATCATGGGAATTCTTCTTATGGTTATTATTTTGGAATCAAATTAATTGTTGCATAATTGTAAGCTTTGATGTTTATGAAAGGGAATTTTGGAGTAGCAATTAATACAATCATTGTTTTATTTTACCTAATTGTTTCCATTTTACAATCCCTCTGTGTGATTCATTCATGTGTATTTAAGATTATATACACCTTGTTAGGAAGATCAAAAGTAATTACTCAAATAGAGATATAAAATATCGAAAATTTTAAATCTTTTGATTCCAATTAATTATATTTTTTTAATTTGGCATTTTTTTATCAATTCTCAGTCATGTAATTTAATTTTTTTTAAATTTTGAAGTTTATTAGCTATATAATTTTTTGAAATTTAAAACAATGAAAGATAAAAACGCATGTTTACATTTCGATACTTATTATCAATGATATGACAATACTGTGCATAACAATATATGTTGAATGAAGAAGAAAAAAAATTGCATATAAAAATATGAAATTAATAATTTTAATGGATTAATATTTCATCCAAAGAATCAAACAGTTTATTTTAATAAATGAAAATTTTGGGTGGTAAGTAATTCATCCTAACATTTTCATTTCAATAATTTAACATTGTTCAATATCACAATTCACCGGTAAATTTTAACAAACACAGCATAGGATACACTTGTCTGATGTAATTTTATATTCTGAAGTTAAAGTTTACTCAAATTCCAACATTTTAAACTACAATTACCAATTCAATAAATCATATATTTAATTGCAATAAGTATGATTACGTTTAATTCTATAAAATATAAAAAGATTTCACAACTGAAAACCAATGGGTAGTAAAGGCATAATAGTATTTGTTGAAATATTTGATGTTGAATGGAATTTAGAGGTTGTTGACATTTGTACCGGAATTGATTGACTGGAATCAATACATTGTACACTGATTGCATCCATAAAGTTATACTGATTTAAATGTGTTGATTGCAATGATGAAATGCATTCCGGAAGATTAGTTGTTGATTTAGTAGGATATAAAATTGATGTAAGATTACGATGATTGTATTCAGGATAACAATTCTCCTGCAGATATGAATGACAATCCTGATGATAATAGGGGGTACCACATCGAAAAAGTTGTTGTTGCTGTTGTTGTCGTTGTTGCTGCTGTCGTTGTTGTTGCTGTTGTTGTTGTTGCTGTTGTTGTTGTT